>JASAMV010007217.1:0-36345 GCA_030248065.1 Rhynchonema sp. JSB1_4
ACATAATCGATAACCTTGTTGCAGCGCTGTTGTGCCTTGTTCAGGTTGACCGGGGACGCCCAAACGGTGCCACGAAGCAGCACATGGGAAGTGTTCATTCTTGCCAGAATTACAATACTTCGTAAACATTAATTGTCGCGAATTATAGGTACAAGTATTTTTCAGATTCGAACATGTATGGAAGTAGAAAATAGACAGTGTGGGTTTGCAGACGCAAACAACAACAGGAACGAATACTAACCGGCAGCTGAATCAGTCGTAAAAACAGTAACCAAAAACAAAACCTGTTGCGTGAGTGGGGCTGACATTATAATACGAAAGAAACGAAGGTCATTTTTTTCACACGCACAAATAAAGAAAAACACCCCAAAAGCATTGCAGAATTGACTCACCCATCTGCGAAGTACACTTCCGAGCATTTTGGCGATGAGAAAAGTTCACGACAACAACAAGAGCGGTAACGGGCAATAGTGCACGCTGGGCACATTTGGTATTCAAGTACAACGTGAAGTCGATTTGCTTTGCTTCCGCCACCGACCCTGGGATGTTATGAATATACATGTAGCTTCACGATTTGTGAATATCTTGTGAATATTTTGAAAAAAAACCATATGCATACAGTAAACAGTGTTACAAAATTTGCGTTTGATCAGATTTTTTATTAAAATGAGACCGTGCGCACATGTAGGTGACAGGCAACTCACCACTCGAATAGCTGAATGGAAAAGGGGGAAAACGCGACATTTTTATGGAAATGTCATGGCGAGAACAAAAAATGAACAGGGTGGTGGTTGATACCTGGAATACCTACTGTCGTGTAGGCGGGTCGGATACAAATCAATGGAGCTACACATGGCGTTATGCATCGTAGGTATGGTATGAGTATTGTAGGTGAGAGCACTGCAGTCAGGTTTTGGACATCTAAACTGCTGTAGTACATGTGTACGACGTACGAGTATGCTTAGCTGCACCTCATGCATGTACCCATAGTATACGGCTGGTACATCGCACGCAATTTTGTATGAATGAAACTTACAGCTCATGCGTACGCAAGCACACAACTGGGACTTGTGCGGTGTGAGTGAGCCTATGCCGTGCATCACAAAGTTTGCTATCAGCTGCGCAAGGCACAAGCTCATGCCCAGTGGCCGGCTACTGACGTGAACTGCACATGACGCGGTGGCACTTTTCTCGCGAGCGGCTTCCTTACATCTGGTGCTGCTTTCCGGCACTGCTCAAAGGCGTTCTCTAAACGTATACAACTACAGCTGCTCTCTATGTCGACTACAGCTAGAGACTAAAAATGTTTGTCGTTTTCGCGCTCCTTGAATCTCGAGCCCGCGATTTTAGGCTTGTTGTCTGCCAACTTTGAGCCGCATTCGTTGTCACCTGCATGCGTCTATTTTTGCCTAGCAACGCAATAAACATTGGTCAGGTACGGGCGGTATCAACATTGCTGGCAAGCCCCCGACTTGGCATGGACTTGCCTTAGGCTAGCCGCACGGGGTTGCATGGGCAAGCTGCGCGGCCATACGCACAAACTGCGTTAGAGTCCAGTACTGATTTCCTTTTGTTTCTTTTTATATGTATATGCGTTCAACATCAGCCTATGATTGCACATGGCCAGCTGGCTGATGTTTCATGCATGTCTCTGTTATATAAAAACAAACAAAAGAAAATCAGTATTGGATTCTAGCGCAGTGTGTGCGTATGGCATGGAAGCAAGTCCATGCCAATGGACCTGCCAGCAAAGTTGATATGGTCCCATAGTCATTGCTCTACATAATGCTTAAAACCTCGTATACAAAGCTCTCAAAATTTCCATGCTGCAGCGCTGGTCCATTGAGCAAAATTCGTTTTCTGCTTGTGCTGGCTGTTTGCATATGCTTTTGTGCTCATTCAGCGTTTTCGATTTCACGAAAGGGGGCCACAGGTGCACGCAAACTGCCACTGGAGGACTGGGATTGTTTGCTTTTACCTGATGCAATCAAAATTGGCTTCGGTGACAGACACGCAATGCAGAGGATTTCTCAGATGGGACAAACGACATTAGCTGTCTATCCGTAACCACATTAACCCCGGTCAGCCATACCGAAGTGTGCGTCAGGAACAAAATTAGATCACACGGTCTGGTTTCCCTGTAGGATTATCATTCAATCATCAATCACAACCCGGAAGAGAAGACTGTTTTCACAAAGAGGGAACCAAGACTGAAATTAAGTACACACGTGCGGGTTTGCTCAGACGTTCAGACGGGTCTGTATAAATCCTTTCCTTGGAGTTACATACCTTTCAATTTGTCTTTAAGGTGCGCTTATACTCGTTCCGCGGAACTGAACGAACTGTGGAGGAACGATTGTTTCTGCTGACTAGGAAACGCTCTACCAAACATGTGGATCTAACATTGACAAGCTGGTCTCAAGGCATCAGCACACAGAACATAAGAACTTCAAAGCATCGGGCTGGTTCAAAACACGAATTCCTCCACCCACTTCAGTGCACAGAAAGTGGAGGAACAGTGATTTTGCTTGAGCCGCAAGTGCGCTGCGCAAGCTGTTCAGAATGCAAGTGCCTCGCGACCAATTGCAAAGCGTAGTTGATGAATTGTTACACTAGTACTACACATAAAACAAAAACGCTCGTTCCTCTACTCGTTCCTTCAATTCCGCGGAACGTGTATAAGCGCACCCTTAAAGTATACTAGCAACGCTGCGCTCTGACCCCCTCTATACCTTTCCAGAAACACTGTTGCAAGTTATCCCAGTACTGGGTCGAATATTATTTTCTGCGGCAAACCAAATGCCAAAAGTCTTATGTCTGGCGGCACCACGTGTAACCTGGCTTCCCGGAGTTCGTTCATTCAATGAATAATGAATCACGCTGAATCAGAACCTCCCTGCACGCTTAGTATTATACAAAAGGTACACATTATGTAAATGACTTACCGTCAACATTTCAAATTAAGCCCAGAGACGAGAAAACTGGCCTCCGTTATAATGGGAGGAGCTTGTATGGTAATGTATAGGTTGCCGAACGAGAGTTAGCGTTGGTTCAGGCTTGAACTGTCATGGGTCCAAGTAGAGTTGACCAGCCCTGGACATGCATTACAACTAAGATATAAATGCGACCAGACCTGTCGTTTCTCGGCCACGAAGTCCCACAAGCATGTCGGTGCTCCCTTGCATGATGTAATCAGATGTAACCCAATAATGAGCGTGCAACGCAGAGCACAATGCCCTTTATGTTGTCATTTCCAAACCGACAACACACGATTGAGCACAAAAAGGGCAACGTGAGTGAAATATACACAAAAGTACGCTGCTTGCCACACCGTGAACAGCAAGTCAAACAGGATTGCGCGCTATGAATAATGGAAATGTTGAAATACGGGACGGGACTTCCCCAGCCCCCGACCGGTGACGGGCGTTTATTTTTTCACAGTATACTCAACATGTGGTTTTCGTTGTTGTTTTGGTTGGTTTGAAATACTACCATATTTCAGATGATGAGTTCGTTTCATGATGTTCCCTGCTGCTGTAGAAATTAGTTATAGAAGCAAGCAAGTAAACATGATCAAGGCTTTACACAGCTTCATACTTTTTTCTTCAATCCGGGTTTTCCAAGCGCAATAATTGCATGACATGTAGTAATCTCATTTTCTCAATAATGAGGTGGCATGATCACTGGGTGGTTGGTATTTTCGAAACGGTGCAAACGTCAGTTGGATGCAAAGGTCGACGTAAGCTCAGTCGAAAAGCTCGGTCGGTGTCAGCTCGGTGTAAACATGAAACGTTGCCTCCTGTGAACGTGGAATGTTTTTCATGTTTGCACCAAGATTACACCGACCGAGCTTCCGATCGAACCTACCTAACGATTACACCGTTTCGAAAATACCACCCACTATATCACAAACATTGTGCAGAGTCCTTCAATGCATCGCATAGACGTGAATTGTTATGTGTTATCTTGTGAACTTGTTGCTTGTTATGAGTAAACGTATAGGTCTGTCGTCCAATCTGGTGGATCGCACATGTGTTTGTTAGGTTGGCCGGACGTTACACTACGCGTTTTGTTTTCGGTGCACCTAAATTTACTTCGCGCGTTTGGTTTGCACAGGCATAACATAGTCCGAGTTTCGTAACATTTGATATCGCTCATGTCGTATTCCTCGCGCAACGCGTGAAACGCCAAGCGTTTGTAGTGACGTTTGCTTGCACAACTCGATGTTTTGTATTCATGTTCACGCGACAACTTCATTCGGTCTCGATTTCGCAATGTCGATCATGCATAAACAAAATAAATGTTAGTCTCAGCATGTTTTTTCTGAATGCACATCATTGTTTCTGTTCACGTAAATTGCTGCGTAAACACCTGCTAAAAATACCCCAAGAGCGTGACCGTGCATAATTTTGATTTTTCAATTGCAATGTGATCTGTCCCGTTGTTTTCATTAGTCACGACTTGGTGCGGGTGGATCACCCTGGAGTGGGATGGTTCACAGAAGCTGAATGACTAAACATGAGCACAAACGTTTATGCATGATGCATCTTTTTTAATGTTTACAATTATATTTTCAAACGTTTGTGTAAATTCAGTTTCAGTGGACTGACCGCTGCACCCGCTTTTGATTAGTCATCTGCCCACATATACGTATTTTTACAAAGCGCACGTCATGTGACCAGCTGGCTGTGACCTGAATAAAGAAGCTCATTTTGTGATGAGACATTGTTCTGAATCATTTTTTTTGTTTTATTTGGTCCAACCCAGGTTTTGAACTGCAAAAAAACTAAAATAATGTTAAGCCCAGGATCAGTCCAGATCACTGACCTTGCAGCAAGCAATTTCAGTTTGCATCAAACGCATGGGCGCGCGTTCATTGTTAATTTGGTTTGCGTTTGGATAAAAAACAACTTTCATTTTTGACAATGGTATTATTTTTGGCTAAAAATCTGATCGTGTTAATGTTGGTTTCCACAATGGTCAGGACAAGAGCAAAAAGCCAAAACATTTCTTGTGCGCACTTGTCATATTTCAATAAATATGGCACAACACTGCTGCAATTTTGAATATTTTTGTGGACATAACTATTGTCGAAAAGGGACAAAGCCATAATTGAACTGAACTCACTTTTTTCAGCTGTGTTGCCGTGGTTTTATATTCGTGTTTGCCACAATATATGAATATTTTTTCCACGGAGGGAATTTTTTATGGTATATATGGTATCCAATGAGAAGAAAGAACGCGAAACTTTCTTCTGAACAAGTTGGTATTTTGCCCAGCAGTTTTGAAACCGTTCTTATTTATCCATTGGGGTTTATCTGACAGCAACAGTCACTGTATATGTATATATGTACATGTATTTTACATGTTTTGGGCGTATTTACCAGACGTGATACACAATGTACGTGACACGTTCCGTGTCCATGATTATTTCATTCTTTTGTTTATCAACTCAGCTAGTTCACATTTGCATTCATGATGATCTGTTACGTGTTATATACCCAGTGACAGACAGTAGGTACAAAGCGTCATAACATCATAGCACCCACAATATGAACGTAAACTCAATTAAAATCCTTTATATACATACGTTACTCCCAACAACCTGTAATTAACAGAACGTCATCTAGGTATGTACACATACCCAGTGTACCCTGCTATTAGGTATGCATGCATGACTGATGTCATACACTGTTGCCATGGAACATGAGAAGGAGCTGGCCGGATCCAACCAGTTTACACTTGGTGGACCTAGCCATGGGTGCGGTGTCTGGGCTTCAAACAGACCGAACCACTTGCACCAGCACAGGTGAAAATATTGTTTCAGCAATAATCGAGCGCGCACCGCAGTATGCGATGGGTGCAGTTGTGTTTTTTATTCATCACGTGTCCGTGTTTTTCACTTTCGATGTGTGATGTAGGTCTGCAGTGTATGTTTGCTTTGCGCATTCCCCGACGGCACGGCGTGTTTGGGTACACGACATAACCACTGAACAGCGTCGAAAGCAAGCAGCCGCCCGCCCAGATCCATAGCTCTGGAAATGGCAGCTGCCTGCTGCGCACATATTGCTTTGCGCTTGAATTGCCACATTCTGCGAGCGCGGGCCCAGACCCACTCATTGCTTACTGACACCGACATCATATAATGCTCGCTCGCTCTTGTTGCCGCCGCCTGCCAACCGTAAACTTGTTTCTGAACGGCTCTGTCTTCGTGTCTGGGTGACGCAAGTGAAATATTACCGACACAACCAGTTTCTTGTCAGATGCTTGAATAATCAAACCACCAACACCAGCACCACCAAAATGATGCAGAACAGCAAAGTTTATTCAATTCATCGATGAAATAAGGAATTTTCAAGGAGCCATCCAAGCACAAGCGGTTCCAAACATGCAGCAGCCACTGGCATTGTACGTGCACGAGAGAATCGAGTCGGCCTTCTATCGTGTGGGACTCTGCATCGGGAATCGCGCTAAATTGCTCATTTTATTGACATTGTGCGTGTTTCTCGTCTCGATAGCTGGCGTCTGGAGATTGCAGGTGGGTTTCGAAAAAAATAGCAGATCATTTCCTTTTTCTGTTCTAATACATTTGCCACTATTTCACTAATAACCGTTTTGCCAAACTTCAGGTCCGTGACAAGGTGCGCGAGGGCTACAGTGTCGACGGCGCCCAATCGGCGCGGGAATTTGAAATCTATCGACAGTTTTTCGACATGAAGAAAGGTCCAACCGGGTTGGCCATATTTGTCGAGGCCACTGATGGCGGCTCATTGCTGCGAACCGGTCACATCAGGGCACTACAACATTTGACGCACAGAATCACGAAGCAAATCAAAATTAACACAACGGAGGGGAAGTTGTTCGGATATGACGATTACTGTAAACCACGATGTGGAATGAATGATGGATTGCTCATGTTTATGGTTGGTGTTTGCAGTACTGAACAATAATTCTTGATAGGAAAAAGCCAATGGATGACAAGTTGAATATGCATTTTCTATTTTTTGTGAAACATCATTCAATGCCGTGGAAATGTAACAAATACCCATTATATTACCGTAAAATGTTATGGTCCGCGGGCACATCAAGCCCGAATTCAAGCTGACCTATCAATCCCAATTTAATGTTACAAACAGGTTACAATATTAGTTATTCACCAGACGGGACCCGTGCCTAC
This sequence comes from Rhynchonema sp. JSB1_4, assembly GCA_030248065.1. Lineage (NCBI taxonomy): Eukaryota > Metazoa > Nematoda > Chromadorea > Monhysterida > Xyalidae > Rhynchonema > Rhynchonema sp. JSB1_4. The sequence goes on from JASAMV010007217.1 coordinate 7,178, forward strand.
GGCCCGGTTACAGCGCCGCGCCCGTGCCGTGCCACCCCCCCCCCCCCCCCGAAGACCCGTTAGCATACCCAAGCTACCCGTGAAAATTGACCCGTCCGCACCTCCGAGGGAGGGGGCCACAGACACACATACGTACATACATGTATGTCTTCCTGTTTTAGTAGTATAGATTATTACTGTATTAACGGTACGGGGATCAGATATTTCAATCCAGAATCAAAGCAGCACCAAACGTTTCTTTGCAGAATGATTTATTAACAGTCGACGCTAACGGTACAGCAACAGTGCCGGACGGTATCGGCCTCAACTATCCCCTCACTTCGATTAAGAGCTACGACGTTGAGCTGATTCTGTGGAGTGGACTGTTCGAGGTGACAACTGCTGACAATAATGAAACTTCCAATTCAATGTCACCCAATCACAACGGTAGCGATTTGGTGCGAATACCAAACTCAAACATTCGCGATTTCAAACTGATCGTTTTCTGGTTTCTCGGCGAACCGCGCACGCCATCACGGGAACGCGCCATGCAGGACTGGGAGTTGGTCTTGTGGCATATGAACATCGATGGAAAGTTCGATCCGCGACTCAAACTGCACATCTACAGTGATGAAGTCGCTAATCAGGTTGGTATTGGGAAGATTGGTTTGGTCAACGGGGAGCGCATCAGTAAGCAAAAAAACGACTGTTTCTCAACTTCTCAAAACGTCAAAGAGTTTATTCCAAACAATTGAGCGGAGCCGATGATTCATGGCACCATAGAGATGTCTAGACTGTGCAATAACGACGGTGACACTGACAACGATGTGACTGATGTTTCACACGTAGGAAGTGATGCGCGGCGGTACGTCAGCGTCGCAGTTTGTGCTTGGTGGCATGCTACTAATGGCCACCTTCATCACGCTCACCGTCGTGTGCGCCTTGTGTGTCGCACGTCAATTCAGTTGTGCCAAGATGGCCCTGATCCCGATCGCAATCCTGTCACCCCTGTTGGCTGTTGGCAGCACCTTCGGTGTGATCATGTGGTGTGGCAGTGACATCAATGCAATGATGTGCATGACACCTGTGTTGGTGTTGGGAATCGGTGGGTCAAAGCTTTATTTGTGTGTTTTCTGGACCGCAACAAACGTGTTTGTAAGTGTGGAGAGCAATGACTTGGTCGGAGATCTGCACATGTACTCACCACAGTATCCAGCTGGGTGTATGCATCGAACATGCTTTGCCAAGTCCATCCATCCGATCACCAAATTTGGCCACTCTTTTTCTCAAGTTTGACTGATCAGTGTTTGATCGGCTTAATCGTGCCACATATTCATCATACACAGGTGTCGACGATGCATTCCTAATCATGCACGCTTGGCTTCGTTTCGGTGCGAGTCCTTCGTTCAACTATCGCCCGGTGCCCGAACGTTTGGCGATGGTACTCAGGGATGTGGGACCGTCGATGAGCATTACGTCACTCACAAATGCACTCGCGTTCGCTATAGGTTTGTTTTGAGCTTTTCAAAAATGTCAAATTCCACCAGTCTCATCTAGTGAGCTGGCACTGACGATTACCAGGTGCACCTGGGAAAACAGGTCGAAATGCAGAACGCAACACGAGATGTAGGCTACCTACTTACATTATATAAGATTGTTTGTCACCTTTTCCCTGATTTTTCAGGCATTACCACACCTGTGCAACACATCCGTTCATTCTCGCTGTTGACCGCAATGTCGATTGCCGTTGATTTCATCTTCCAACTGACTTTCTTCGCTTCGGCCGTGGTCCTACTGCACAGTCGAGAGAATACAGCCCAAAACAAGGCTGAATTCCATCAAATTCCACAACAAAACGGCGTTGTGCTCGTGCCGAGCGAGACTGTTGATACGCAGATACATGACGCAGAAATCGCCACTGCTGATCAGGAAGACAATTGTGAAAAAGTGCGCCCATCGCCGAAATTGGAGGAACTCGAAAAACAACAGCGCGATCTTTGCAATGGCACAGTCACGCTGCTGAATGGACATGTCAAATGTGACCACTATGAGGATCAAGAGTCCCAAAACACGCCAAAACTCAACGCCCTATTCTCCTCATTCCTAAATTCCTACTGTAAATTCCTGTTAACGTGGCTGTGCCGCTGTCTAGTGGTGCTCCTGCTGGCCTGCACCTGGACCGTGGCGTATTTCGGTCTGGACCGTATGGAGCCGAGCTTTGCGCCTGACAAAACATTCCCGGCCGATTCAGAAATGGCCACGGCCGCAGCGCTGATTGAATCGCGAGTTTGGACGACCTATTTTGGAATGATCATCATCTACAACAAACCGCCTGATTTGGGCAATGCCACTGAAATGGTGATGTTTCACGAAATGATCGACAGATTTGAGTCATTGCCATACAGTCTCGGACCCGAATACCACATGCTCATGTTGCCGGACTATGAAAAGTTTTTCCCTACACCGCATTATTTTGATTACTTTGTCGACGAGGAAGAAAACAAAACGATGAGCTATGATCGGGTGGAAGAATTTCTATCAATACACAAATACAAAATGTGGGAAACAACCATAAAGTGGCATTACGACAGGTTCGAACTTGTAGGTCTTGTTTTTAGATTTTCTTTGACGGTCGCCGTGGCCGATATGAATCGTGATGGTCTGTTCGTACCTGCCTTTGCTTGATTCTTTCGCAAAGATATTTCGAGCTTTACAAATGCCATGTGTCCTGTTCTCAGACATCTGGGGTTGCTAGCAACCAACATCTACGCTCATCCATATTAATCAGTTATCAATGGCATCAAATCTTTTGATAAGCTCTGATTCAAGGAAGCCCAAGTCATATCCGATCACCAACTCTTAATTGTCCTGAATAATAAATTATGAATCCAAACGGAGTGTGATGAAAGAACTAAAACACCAACAAAACACATCCCAAACTTTCCAGTTCCGGCCACATCCAAGCCGACCAACTGCTGTCAATCCTCGGTTTCGCCCTGGTCAATGGCTCCTCATCATGGTCGTCGCGCGCCGCCCAATACTCCCACTGGCGTCTCATAGCTGAAGATTATCCCCAATTCAATGTCACAATCTGGGAATATGACGCACCGATCTTCGACCTAATCCTGTCCGTTGTTGATATCACAGTTCGAGCTGTCGTGGTTACGGTATTGAGCATGTCACTCGTGTGCGCCGTGTTTGTGCCCAACCTCACTTGTATTATTGCTGCTGTTGGCACGATCATTTCGATCACTTATGGTTAGTACAACTGGCTGGGGTGATGTTTCATTGTGTATTGTTTCAGGATGCCAAATTTGGTGATTGGGGATCGGTCATGTATTGTTCATGTGTCCCTTTATAGGATATACTTTCAGAAATTTCGACGATTGTAAAAGCTGTTTACATCCCCATTCGTTTTCAGTGATGGTCGGCTTTATGAGCTACTGGGGCGCCGATCTCGACCCACTGGTGATGCTCAACATTCTGATGGCTGTTGGCTTCAATGTCGATTACACCGCTCATGTCACATATCACTTTTATAAATCCGGCGTGCATCATGGCAGTGATAAGTGAGTTGATGGATGCAGGATTGAATAGGCTCGCTTTCAGCCAAGCCACAGACACAATATGGCTTGGAGACATGGGTATACGTGTGAATGACTGATGCACGTACGGGAAGCTCAACTGGTCAAACGATTTGCCCAACCAACAGGCCTAGGCCAAGCCTAAGCCCGAAAATGAGCTGCCTGATAATATACGCGCATCAATGACGGTGTCGCGCGATGGTCGTCTAATAAACTGGTAAGTATAACTCTGTGATCAGTTTCCCCTGTTGTTTCAGGCACGCCCGCCTCGTCTCAACACTGTCATCGGTCGCATACCCGATGTTTCAAGCAGGTGGTTCGACCCTGCTGTGCGTGTCACTCATAGTGCTCAACCACGTCTACGCGTACACCCTGTTTGTCAAGACCATCACCCTCGTGGTCATATGGGGCATGGTGCATGGCCTAGTGGTCCTGCCGTGTCTGCTGGGCGCATTGCCGGCCCGATTCACGTTGAGTTCGAAACCTGCACCCATACCGTCCTCCGGGCCCACCTTGCAAACTCAGGAAAAACTGGTGTTAAACGGCACTGCGGCTGCAGCTGTAGATCAGCCAATTGACAGTGATGATTAGGTCTAGCTTTAAAATGATCACTTTTTCTGTCAAGTGCTGTGTTTTTGACCAGTTGAGATTGTGATGATTTAAAAATTTATTACTGTGCTGATCTCCTTTCTAACTTTCTGAATCGTAGTCAATAAAAGTATAGTTGCTACAATAATGTACTGTGTTTCAGTCAGAATAGAACGTCTCTGTGGTGTTTTGCGTTTTCCGTATTTTCTTGTTGTTTATTGTTTTCTCAGCTTTAATTAGCATAACCAATGACTGTCAATATAAAAACATGTGGAGGTCTTCAAATTGCAAATCGTTTCGTGTTCCAAGAAAACGAGAAGCGAAGCATCAAGAGCCCAAAAACATTAGTTGTTTTGCACCTGACCAAGTTGATTTCTAAAGATGGCAAACGTTTCGGTAATTTGGGAATGATGATTTATGACAAGCTAGAGCCGGTGAGACATTACATAATAACTAAAAGGGTTACAAAACAACAACAACAAAATGCCAGAGAAAGCAGATGGTTTACAACGCGCATCAAAGTCACGCATTGGTGATGTCACCCGCGCTCGTGCACAAATGAGCGTAAACCGCCGCAAAAAGAGGCAATAAACATGCACGAGGGGATGGAAACCGGCACAACCGTCTATTTTTGACATACCGATCGGCCTGTCTTGGTTTAATGATCATTCAAGATGGGTCTGCGACCAAAAAAAGAGTCATAAAATTAGTGTCCCTGAGTGAGCATGCCGTCTGTTTATTGCTGACTGTAATAAAATGAAGCCGATTACTAACGACAATGTCACATTTGCTTCATCTTTGATTCCGCGTACCTGCCACGTGTGTTGGCAAGTTCTGCAATAACATGCCACAGATTTTTACCTACAGCCCCCTATAGTAAAACAGTTTTTAAAGGTGCAGCTAATGATTTGAATTTCTTGGTGTCATGATATCAAATTCTGGCTAGCAACGGTATACTTTTAATGATCATTTATTATCGCATTTTTTACCGGATTTTATTATGTAGTTTCCAGTCAGTAGTCAGCCGGGACATAAGTACAAAGTAGTTACGTGCTCCTGCATTGGTATGACATGACGCTTCGATAACGCTAATTTCCAATCAAATATCGAAGAGTTTTTGTTAATTTTGCAACGAGTTTTATTGTCATTGCATGAAGTGCTCACGTACGATAGGAAGCTGACGTGCTTTGTGCGTTTGTGCAATTACCAGCAGCGAACTTCAAGGCATTGGAACGATTAATCTATGTCCATGTCACGACTTGGCATTGACAATCACCTGGTGCACCACGGGAAAGCAAGGGTGGATTGGAAGAAACAGAACGGATGTGTGCACCCGCCCAATGCCGTAGCTTGATTCAGACCACAGTTAAAGTGACTCTACAATTGATCGTTGACCGCGTTTGTTTGCAGTCATTTTTTCAGAAAATGAAGACTAGGTATCAGAAACCCAGATTTAGGAAATAGATTTTCAAGTCGTTGCTTTGTGATGTTTCACGGAGCCCACACATTTTTACAGGAGGAGAAAAAATGAAAAAAGTTTGAGGCAGGCCTGTGCGAAACACAAGGTAAGCCAATAGAAGATATTTTCAGCGTTTTATACTCAGACGTTTTTCTGTTAAACGAGATATAAAGCATTGTGCGAAACGCCATGTATGATAAATAATAAACGAAACACTCCAAAAAATCAAGCCTTTTTAAAGCACCCTTTTACTCTAGCATAATTTTAAGCATCTGTGGTGAATGAAATAAGTTGTCAATTAGAAATAAAAATCGTCTAATTGTCTGGTATTCAGGATGTGCTTTTCGTTTTTCAAAACCCTACACAGCTCACACAATGTTTACCACAACATGCGCAAGGCAGCCATTCAGACCACGCACAGCGCACACACAACGACAACACACAGCCGGCCGGGGATAATGTTTCAGCTTTGTGTGTGTGCGCTGTGGGAATGGGTGCCTTGCGCATGTTGTGGTAAACATTGTGTGAGCTGTGTAGGGTTTTGAAAAACGAAAAGCACATCCTGAATACCACATAAGTAGACGATTTTTATTTCTAATTGACAACTTATTTCATTCACCACAGATGCTTAAAATTATGCTAGAGTAAAAGGGTGCGTTAAAATGGCTTGATTTTTTGGAGTGTTTCGTTTATTATGTATCACACATAGCGTTTCGCACAATGCTTTATATCTCGTTTAACAGAAAAACGTCTGAGTATAAAACGCTGAAAATATCTTCTATTGGATTACCTTGTGTTTCGCACAGGCCTGCCTCAAACTTTTTTCATTTTTTCTCCTCCTGTAAAAATGTGTGGGCTCCGTGAAACATCACAAAGCAACGACTTGAAAATCTATTTCCTAAATCTGGGTTTCTGAGACCTAGTCTTTATTTTCTGAAAAAATGACTGCAAACAAACGCGGTCAACGATCAATTGTAGAGTCACTTTAAACTATCATTACCTATGTTACAGTATCCCAATCCGCAGTTACGGCACAAATCAATCATTCAATCATGCCCGATTTCCGTGTGTCAGTGCACGCGTATGGCCAGGTTCTGATGACGACATGTGACCCACAGTGTCGACTGCAAGAATTGGCCTTGGATGCACTGAAAACATTGCGAAAGGTCAAGCCAGATTATTTCAAGAACAACGCTGCTGCCGGTAGTGACGATATTAGCGAACTGCGATTGGGTGTTGACGGGGCATTGCTGGACCCGGATGTCAAAGTCGATACGGTATTGCATCAGGGGGAGACGCTGAGTGTTGGTAAGACAATAGGAGGACATTGGCATGCATTTGGGAGCAGCCGGAAGGAAAAGCGATTTTTGTGGGAAATTCGTTAGCGGTTTACCGTATGGATATGACTGTACTTCCGCAAACAAGCAGCTCCTCACTGTCCAGACCTAAACGAAGACCGTTTAGCCCCAGCCCAAGCCAGGAAAGAGGTTGGTGATGCGAATAACGAGTTTGGTGGTGAAAACGAGAACCAATGATCGATATACTTGGTGCAAAATCATGCCTTTGTGTTCTTTGGTGCAATCATGCTTTTTTCAGTGCTGAAATGCGAGAAATCTGTGGAATCGACCCCGAAAGCCAAACCATTGATGCTGAATAGTGCGATGACGAACGGTGCGTTGCAGCCCAGTCCGAGAACACGACTCACATCGGCGTGCAGTGACGTGCTTTCACTGTCGGATTTATCGTTAGTTGTGTATGCCACTTCAGAATTGTGCTGACTTTATTTTATAGTTTACTTTAATAACGTGAATTATACTATATCGGATAAAATTGTGTGCCTATGTTGAGTATCCTAAGCACGTATTAACTTGGCGATTGGATGGAATCTATCTATTTTGATGCGTTTACCTTCGGCCAACCAGAACAACGTTCACATCAATAAATCTGGTTTATTGCAACCAGTCACGCGACCAACACAGAACTACAGTAGTCAGGTGTGATGCTGATCCAACGGAAATTCAGGCTTCGCTTGTTAGGCTCGCATGAAACTAAGCCTAATCATTTATGTTCTGTCAATTCGATTCAGAATCGACGTTGAGCTGATGGATCTCGATGCCCATCGCAACCTGTCGCCACCCGAACTTGTGTTGCTGGATGGCGCAGGATTGACAACACGCAAATTGCTCAACATGGCCAATCCTCGCGTAAAAGTCCAGGTCAGCACATCTACAGTATATAAAGCACAATCAGGTAACGACCGTTCGATGTCCAAGTTGACGAATTTATCATGTTTATGATGTTTCAGTTGAGCCAACTGGCGCAGCAACGCATCACCCAGGCGCGTCGGTTGTTGGACGAAATTGTGGCCGAACAGAGAGGTCTTGTACAAGACGATGTCTATGTTATTCTTTCATGCCGTTTCACTGAAAGTCCAGTTTCCCCACCTCTGACTTGCTGCTGTTTCAGTCGTCTACGGCGTCACGACCGGCTTCGGCAATTTTGCGAACGTGCGGATTTCGAACGAGAAGCTCCAGTGAGCAAACAGCGTACCCATTTGCGGCTTATAGTTGAACTCTTCAATGTTTCTGCACGATATTTTGGTCACCAATCTGCCGTTCATCCACCAATTGCCAGTTTATATCCACCCCAAACCAATGTTTCTCGTTCTTGACAGTGCGATCACCACGGGTCCCGATCACCTCGCCATAATGGTGGGGCAGACGTTCCAACCACTATACAGTAGCTCTCCATGGCAATCATATCCCATTCAACCCAATCAATCATTCACTATCAGAGAACTACAAATCAACCTGATCCGTTCACACGCGTGTGGTGTCGGGTCGACCCTGTCCCTGTCACGTGTTCGACGCATGATGGCACTGCGCATCAATGTGCTAGCCAAGGGATACAGTGGCATCGCGCTCGAGAATGTCAACAAAATGATCGCTGCGTTCAATGGTAAGATACAGTAACCTACAGTAACCCACGTACAGTGAAAGGAGGGCAAATAGTTTGGGGTCAAGACTGGTCATCTGTCCGGTTCGCCAACTTCGACGACAAGCCCGATAAGCCAAATGCGACCCAAATTCTAGCCTGTTGTCTGCCTCGTATCCCGTGTCAAGGCACGGTTGGTTGTTCGGGTGACCTGGCACCGTTGGCACATCTCGCACTCGGACTGTTGGGTGAGGGACCAATGTGGTCACCGAAGACTGGATGGAGGGAGGCTGCTGAGGTGGGGCTTGTCTTACTGCTAAAAATATGAGCCCGCATGAAGCTTGATGATTAGTTTTGTCTTAAATCGGTTCTGTCTCGGTCACGTGAACAGGACCTGTCATGGGCGGTCCGCTCACCAAGATTTATATCTACTTCACTAGTGCGTTAGTGACACTAGTGTGAATGTAATTCTGCACTTTTGACTTCTGGAACAGTAAGACTTTCGTGCAGGTTTTAAAAGCGAACGGTCTAGAGCCGATGTCACTCGGTCCGAAAGAGGGCATTGCGCTCATCAATGGTACACAGATGGTGAGCAGTCTGGGCGCTGAAGGTGGGTGGTGGACTGTCGGGGTACAGCAGGTGTGCAACATTGTTGTAAAGTAAGCGTTGTGGCATGTTTCAGCTGTGGAACGAGCCGATGCGATGTCGAAACAGGCGGATGTGATCGCAGCACTGACACTTGATGTGCTGAAAGGCACCACGAAGGCGTTCGACATGGGTGTGTACCACATGGGTCTAGCAGCTTGCATAATTTGTTTAGCCAAACGATCAATGATAGATGAAATCAAGATAAAAATACGAGCACGTACAATAACGACACAGATATTCACCGACTTCGTCCACACGAGGGCCAAGTGCTGGTCGCCGAGCGTCTGCGGGCATTGCTCGCATCCGAAAGACAACATTCGGAAATCGCTGGTTGGTCCACTTTTTTACAAAAAATGTGTAACGTTCGGTTTTGATGTTCGAGGATAACAGTAGTTTTAGACATTTTCACACCTATAGGTGAACATAGATTGTTTTGGATAAGAATAAAGGGTGTTTTTGGTTGTGATTCCAACCTATTTTCACAGACGGACAGTGCACCACGTCATCGTCAAAGCGACCACACTATGCTAGGTAAAGGCAAACCACGCCAACACGAGCCCGATTTCGCAGCTGGCAGAACAGTGAAACATTCATACGTGGCTGCTGATTTGGGAAAGACACGGAAGAAAAAAGGGAGCAGAATTCTCTTTCACCACCAGCCCCCGACGCTATATGTCCACACCGTGCAACATTACCAACATAATCATTCAGAATCGCACCGTTTCTGCAACAAAGTACAAGATGCGTACAGTCTTCGTTGTGTGCCGCAGGTGCACGGCATTGTGCACGACACGACACAGTTTGTGCGCAAAATACTCAACACCGAACTCAATTCGGCCACTGATAATCCGTTGGTGTTCGCTGATCGTGGCGAAATCATATCTGGCGGCAACTTTCATGGCGAATATCCGGCAAAGGTGGGAACTTGTGAGGTTTGGTCATTGTGTGAAACATCAGATTGTCAACGTGAGACACGTTGCTTGAACAAAGTCCATTTTAATCTGAGAGCAAAACGATGCTCCAATAAATTGAGAGCTCTTTGTCCTTCGTTGTTTTCACAGACGGGTGGGGCACTATGACATCGTCGGTGCGAGATTTTTCCGAAACCCAAGGGTCTGTTCGTCATTGCGTTGTCCTTAACATAATGTGTTGCCCGTCTCTCCCCGCTTTCACAGACGGGCGGTGCACCGGGCCATCATCAATACCAATTAATCCATTCCCATCCCACAGGCTCTGGACTATTTGGCGATCGGCGTTTCGGAGTTGGCCCAAATGAGCGAGCGTCGTCTTGAACGCCTGGTGAATACCCATTTGAGCGGGCTGCCTGCGTTCCTCACCAAGGAGGGCGGACTCAACTCAGGATTCATGATGCTGCAGGTCACCGCTGCATCCCTGGGTTCGTGTCTTTCTGCATGGAAAACACTTGCATTGTGCATCTTAGTGACCGACCATGAAGTGAAAGCCACTAATATGGTGAAAACGACAGTTTGGTTCCCAGTTTACTGTTGATCACCTCTGCCGCCCAGTTATAGTGAAATATGCGTCATAGTGACTGAAAATTGTAAAATCGCGACCATGTGACTACAGCAGCAAGCTAAATGGTTGCAGTGTCTGAGAACAAAGTGAAATGTCACCCATCGTCGTGTGACAGTATTCCAACGAGCGGCAACCAGGAGGACCACGTGTCGATGGGTGGTTATGCAGCGCGCAAATGTTTGGAAGTGCTCGACAATGTGGAGTACGGTGGGTTACGGTATAGTTCGAGTGGGTACCGTAATACTAGGTGACTACTAGTATTTTCAGTGCTGGCTATCGAGCTGTTGGCAGCCTGCCAAGGCATGGATTTCATGGACGGTCTCCAGTCCACGCCCCCACTGCAGGCCGTGTACAAAGTGGTCAGGGAGGCGTCAAGGTTGACTATTTATTGGTCACATTTGAAACTTGAATATTCTGATCATCCGACTGAAGGGAACAATGTTTCACGATTCTAGCACTATCGACCGTGACCGATTCATGCAACCAGAGATCGAGGCAGTTGTGAAGCTGTTGAGGAAGGAAACGGTTAGTGCGCTGCGCTGGTTGCACTACCACGTTCTTTTTGGTGTGTCGGTTGTCACAGCTAGGAGGCAGTGCATCAGACCATTGTCAATACTAAGACGCACAACGCAAACTGGCCACAGACATCCGACGTTCGTTACTTATTGAGCTCGAGATATGCCACATCGACTTAAGCCTAGTTTACCAAAGGTTTTTCCGTGATTGTCACCTCAGATTTGGGCATGTGTGCGTTCACATCTGCGTCAAATGCACGACATCGAACACGACGATCCGTACGCACTGCGACAAACGGACGCGGCCTCACCGACATGTGCTGTGTTGCGCGATGACCCCGTCGTGCTGCAATGTGACACGCCAACGCAGATCGCGATCGAATGATTATCCCTTATGATTGATTTTGTGCACCTTTACCGCTGTTACATAATGATGTTGGTGTCAAACACTGCCGGCACAACTCGACATATTAACTGTAGTCTACATACCCTCCATGTTCTTAAACCCCAATTGGCCGATAGTTTGCTCTGCTGGTCTCATGTCATACACCCGTCATTCCGTGTTGCGAATATTCTCAACAGTGACCGACAATATCAGGTCCCGACCATGTCGCTAGATTGTGATTCCTAACCGAGTCCGGTCAGCAATGCTTGACACTCCATCAATCAGTGTTTCATTTGTTTCTTATGGCGAGTGGTGACAGATATTCATTTTACTCATAATGTTATACGTATAATTTCGCAACTGTTTCACTTGCACAAGCACAAAATGCGATGAAACACTGTCCTTGGTTGATGAATTTATACCACAGTGTGCTGCAAAACTATAGCTTTGGAACCCGTACCTTTGCCACAGTTGTGTCGTTGAGAAATCGAAAATTTCCCACACCCAGTCCAAATTCCGGGAAATGCACATAGCTAAAAAAAATCACAATTTCTCATTGGGGGTTTTCTCCAGAAAAGCGAAAAATTTCCTATGACCGAGGGGTTTCTGAAAAACTGACCCCAAAAAGTTTCCAAAAGTGCGAAAAATAGGTTTTTTTGCGGAAACAAGCCATTTTTGACATTTTCAAGCGAAGAAACAGTCAATTTTCATGCGTCCGAAAGTCAAAAATTATTTCTTGTTCCCAAAGTGAAAATTTGCTATACCCTATACCCACGGGCGATTTCCCATATCCCATACCAAGGGCTAGCCCACTCCTTCCACACTCTGTATTTGAGCAGGCGCCTTTATAGATTTAGCACTGTACAAGAAACCATTTTCGATAATTAAACAGAAGCAAATACAAAAAAGCCTAAAAACACAGGTGCAAAGCTAAAACGCCTCAAAGCTCGAGTGTATAATTTATAATTCTACTCCAGAACAGCTTCTCCAACATTTATCACGTCGAATTGCCTTTATCGATCAGAAATTCCGTCTCGAGCGCGTCCGATATTTTCATGTGATTGGCACACATAATGCTCCTGATCATCGCGTTCACCAGTTTCTCTTTCACGTCGTCCTTCTGATACGAACTCGCTTTGTTCGGGTTGGACTGCAATGAAAAAGACTTAATTAGCGGATACCAGGTGAAATGTGTCAACATCAACATCAGACTTGGTGATCGGATCAAATCTGCGTTGCTCATGTGACTTTTTATTAATATTTTTCACGATATTCGAGTTTTATGGATACCGCCAAAATCGACCCTCGCAAATTGTGGTCAAAACAGCAGTGTCAACAAATTTGGAAGTATCTTTGATTCAAAGATGTCACGTGACCAATTCACATCCACCAAGTGTTGATCCAGCATTTAAAAGCTCAACATTTTTTAATTCGAAGAATGATGACATAAAAACCGACCAGCAATTGTGCCAACGCGGTTTCATTGTGTTTGGTTGCGATGTGTGATTGTAGGAACATTTCACACGTGGTCGTGTGCGTGCAATTCTCGAATGTGCAACGATAGGGCTTGTATTTGACGTGGAACTGACACACGTGATTGCGAACGAACTCCTCCGATATGAACGAATTGCTCTGCAAATGGAGCAGCGAAATAGATCATGCTTGGATCGACGCCCTCGACATCAGGCTCATCAAAAGTGCCAAACTGTTGTAACAGATGCTCGGTGACCGAAACCTTTTGTGCAGATTTATCCATCGCGTACGATCATTTCGGCCAAAACAATGCTACGGGGCAGATGACAAACAAATTTTTTCTGGCTGTGGTTAATGTCACCAGTAAACTCCGAAATAGGATGCGTTACAAAAAAAACGGAATAAGGATTAAAGTGCGATGCCGTACCGGATAACGACAAGTGATAAACGAAACCCCAAAATAAGACCTGATGGATAACAGCGGTTGGGTGGCAGAATGAGCAGTGCACAACGTTCGACATTGACGGAATATCAAGTTTGGTTGAGACGGCGTCTTTGGTGCACGGTGTCATTTCAGTACAAATAACACAGAAACAAATGCTGAAGGAACATTTCCCGAATAAATGCACACACATTCAATCAATTGCAGTGGCAACAGGGTTACCCGCTTACGAACTTGGGCTGTTTGGAAACAGAAACACATGAAAATAAAAAGCACGCCTTCCATTTACGCATTTTTATTAAAAATTCATGACCATAATGTGATGAGCAAAGTCGACAAAAGTGCACAACCGGTATATTGTTGGTATTACACTTGTTATTGAGATCAAATCACACCAAAATTGTGTCACAACCAAGGCATCAAGTGTTTGGCAGTTATCCTGTGTCGTTCTTGCTTGGAATCGGCCAATAGAACGTGCTGCAAATGGCAAACAAAAACATATACCAACACCAATAATTTCATTCATAAAATGTACGCCACGAACCAAAACCATCGGATCGAAACGTGCGAGTGACGGTGCAAGCATCAACGCAGTGTCACTGCCATCACACGTCAGGTGAAACATCACCGCTCGTATCTGCACGGCGTGAGGCAGGTAATGCAGCAGTCTCATGCAGGCTCTGCACAGATCGTGTGCGTGCGAGGGCTGTGGAATCAATGTTCTTGAAATTATACATCAGTAGTTTTTTGAAAAATAAAATGACATCACATTTTTGGTTGCAGCCACCAGACAAGCGTTAGCGAACAGCGTGAGCCAATCATCGCACAGCAACAGATCATTGCAACCAATCAGGTAATCGATAATATGTGCGACATCAACGTGCAATTGGCCATCAACCAGGACCGTGGCACAGACTGTCATTAACCACAATTGGTCAAAGGGCTGCAGTTGTGTTGGCGACACGGAATGTGGTTGGCCGAGTATTGACGAACACAAATGCTGTGCAATGCTCACTGACGTTTCACCGTTTGCATTGGAGGCATTGTTGTAGGCTGGAGAAAATCGTCAATAATAAACAATTCGAACAACAGTAACAACAAAATAGCACAACAACACCATCAGCTCACCCTTGAGCGCATCAGCAAACATGTCCGATCGATAAGCAACAATTGGTGTCAGTCCGTCAATACGATTGCCATTGGGTATGTGCCGCAGACCGTTCAATAAACGGAACACGGCCATGTAGTTTGTCAAATGTTTACTGGTGTGGATTGAACGAACAGCTGTAAAATGTGTGCGTTTATCGCCAAGTTTTTGGACAAGAGTTTTTCTAGCGAATAACATCAGTCAACCAACCAGCCAGATTCTCCATTGCATCCAACGCCACCGTAATTGCATTCAATGTTCGCAGTTCATTATCGTTACGATTCAATCTCAGTCGTTTCAGCACGTGATGTGCGTAACGCAGCACAGCCATGTTCTAATAAGTTTTTTATAGGTAACGAAAGTTGAAGAATCAAACAAAAAATTACAGCAAAAACTCACCACAATATCCAAGGTAGTGGTGTGACGATACAGATCCATTGCTTCGTCATGCCCGATCTTGTCAGCGATGTACGCCTACAACAGTTGTTCATGCTATCTCACTGTATGAATACTATGTGGTGAGAACAGCTTTTATGTACAATGGTCATGCATTTATCATCGTTACATCAAAATGTATGAGTTTGGCACGCACTAATAAAACATCAACAGTCATTCACAATTGATAATATGTTCATTGTCAATATTGTCAAAGCGCGCCAAACTTCACCCACCCAACCCATACGCACCTGCGCAGCCCAAGCCCGGGCACAAGTCGGCTGTGCTGCCTGTGCCTGTTTGAGTGCATTGTGTGCCAACGTGTCGTTGTCAGTCAACAGATACAGAACGCCCAATGCGGTCCAGGTCTGAGCCGAGGCAATGCTCTGATGGTCAATGTGTAGAGCACGACACAAACAATGTTGACTCCTTGCATAATCAGGCACTGGCGATGCTGTCGCGTACACCACACCCAGACAAGTCCAGGTGCTTTGCTGTAAAGCATAATGACAACCTAGTTGTGGTTGCGTGTGGGTTACACATTTTTCGTTTACATACCGACCCACTGGCTCAGTGGCGTCTCCAGCTTTTGGCCATGGGAGGAGTCCCTTCCTGCACCACTGTCCGTTTATGAAAACAAAACCTACCTGAATTTCGGTTGAATCCCCGGCCCATTGTATGGCCTGTTTGAAGCATCTGATGCTTTTGGCGCACAACACAGACGCCTGTTCGCTATCAAGTTGTGATTGATCGTATAGACACACACCCAACGAGTGGCATACATTGGCTTTGACGATTGGTGGGGAATCTGTGAGACAACAAATGTTGACGACAAACTCCGATTTGATACTGATACTAGATCATTCGACACGTCAAGGTCGCGTGTTGCACAACAGCCATTTCCCACACAATACAGATCTAAACAAAATCTCATACGCAAGATTTAAACAACTCAGACAAGTATATAATGCCGACTATTTCGCATGTCTGAAAAGCAAAATTAAAACAAGCTGCCGAAACCCAAAACGAACCATTTTGTGCCAACAATTTCAAGGCATGCGTCAGACACGCAGTCGCGCGACGCAAACAATTCACACGAGGGGATACCATCGTGATATCGGTCGATTTGAATACAGGGCTTTCAACCGATGGCAACTGTCCACAATTTAGTATGTCATCGCTGTACTTGGCCATCAAACAATAACCTGTACGAAGTGATGAATGTATAGAAGTTTGCGCTCAGGAAAAGTTAACTTTAAAGAGAGTGGAAACGAGAAAAACAAACCTACAATATATATTTACTGATTTTCCACGTTGTGAACCCATCCAAAGTGGCAGCAATTTGGTGCCCAGTTTGACACTTCAGTGAATAAATTTTTACGGTGATTAAGAACACCGGGTTCAAATTATGTCCCTGCAATCAGGCTCGACTGTAGTGATGCCTAAATGTCCAACCTTGTGCCAACATCTGCCATCCAACGACCAACGTTGCATCAGCCTCACTCACTGTGCGTTCAGCACATTCACACAACAAGCGAACGTGCTGCAAACCAATCAAGTACCGTCCAGTGGAATAATGGGCCAGACTAGAACGCAGATACGTCTCGCAGACGACAATCAGACTCGGCACATAACGATCACCCAGCGATAGCAGTTGGTTTATTAGCTGAAACACCAGGCTTTTGTCTAAACTTTTTTCCACACCTACACACCCATGTCAGAATTTCATACGCGGCTTGCGCACTTGAAACTCGTTATGTAAGAAATACAGTCTATCGTCTACCCTCTATATAGTGAATCGATCGGGACACGAGCTTTCGTTCACTAAGCAGAATGGTAATTGGGAGGCTAACGGCAGATTGGGAACCAAACTGTCGTTCATTATTTAGACAGATTCATGAAAGTTCACTGTAGAGAGGGTAGACCGTACGTGAATTTTGAAAGCTTCTAATATTGCGGTGAAAATGTGTTTGGTGCAAATTGAACAAACTGATAACCTATCAAAGAGGTGACTGACCATAATCGATTTTCCGTCCATCGCCCCACCAGTCTGCAACGTAACGGCAGCTTTGCGCACGATCGCGTAACGATTGGTCGGGTCGAGTAAAAGCACCTGGATAGTTTCAACACCGTTCTATAAACTGTTTCCGAGAAAAACAGAAACTCTACTCACGCACCTGATCAAAACAGCGATCAGCGGACACAAGCGAGCCCCGCATCAGATACGCATCACCCAATGATTGCCACACCAGCCACCACGGTGTGTCTGCGTTCACATTCACTGTCTGATCCTCAAAGCCAACAACGGCGCTTTGAAGGTGCCCAATTGCGCTCTCAGTGTCTCCCTGCAAGAAAAAAGTGGCAATATTTCAAAAGGGCGATTAAAATTTGATATTGCTTCTGATCACTGCTCATGCTCAGCATAGTGAATATTCTTAACATGACCGAAAACAGCAAGTTACCATGACGTGGCAGATTATGTTCGCATACCTCAGCCAGCAACACCATACCCAGCTGGACACGTGGCCATAACAGATCGGGGTTGACCTTGACCAGGTGTCTCAACAGTTCGCTGTACGCCGACTGCATGTCCGAGTCTGCGTCGAGTTCGCGATACATACGGCAGAGTGACTGAGCGTACCGGATATTGGTCGGTTGTAGATTATGGGCCCGCTGTTGACATTTGACTGCCCTTGTCAAATTCTTGGACCGTTCGTAGAATTTAGCCAAGTCAGTAAAAACCCGGGCGTCATAGGGGTCGAGTTTGGCAGCTGATAGCAACTCATTCAACGCAGAATTATCTGCTGGATCGCCATTCGCCATAATTGATCGGCCCAGCACCAAACGATAGAACGCGATACCGCTATCGATTTCGACCGCTTTTTGGGCATAAATACGTGCATCGGTGTGATTTCCCGCGCTCAATTCCACCCATGCATTAGCACAATGCCACCAAGCACGTGTATCGGCTTGACTGTGATCCGACAACAGTTGCCTTGCTGAATCAGGGTTGTTTGCCGCCGTTCGTAGTATGACCAATGCCAGACAGGCTCGTTCCTTGAAAGTATCGCATTTTGAAGCAGACGATAAGTATGTTTCCCCGATTTCAGTCATTTCCGCTGAACATGTGCCATCAGCACAATCGCAAGCGGTCGCTTCGCCAGCCAATAAGCGGACACCGTTTTCAAACAGCAGCCAATCAGCATCTTGGTGCTGAGCGATCGAGCCAATGAACTCAGAGCTGAGCAATCGATTCGCGCATGTAATCAATTGTTGTGAATTGTGCATATTGTGGTGAACGAGTGTTGATAGACACAAGTGAATCATTCGCAACATATTCACACCAGCAACACTGACGAGCGACATGTGAACGGGCAACGCGCTCAACGCAGCGTCATAATCTTCGTTGTTGCATTCGACCACACAATCACTCAACCATGAAACATCAGTTGTCGAATGTTCTGTGCTTTGCAACACGTCAACGCACGTTGCACAGAAGGCTGGAGTGTCATCGGAGTCGAAATCTGAATAAAATGCAGAACGTTTAGAGAACATATGACCGCACCAATAATGTAACAGCAGTTGATTTTGCCCGTTGATCAACAAATGGGAACGGCTCTAGTGTCTAGTCATGTTATCTATATTTTCGCCAACCAATTTTCTGTTGTTCCGTGGCAAACACGTGCGCAGCGAGGTAATGTAGTAATATGAGCGCGATTTCGATTGATTTATTTACGAATGCCTTTGGAAGTCGATGCAAATGCTGATGTAAACGCTTCAGAGCGCCGACCTGAAAATATGACATCACACGTGGCCATGCGTGCTGTGCCGACTAGTCTAGAAAGCTCTCGAGACTATCTTACCTTGAAAAGAACGGCCAAAATTCTGTTATGAGCGTTGTCTGATAATAGATCAAAAGGCCAGCTATCATCAAGAGAGTCAAAGGCGGCGAATATCTGAAAGCGAAAATTGTCAGCAACTGGAAGAAAATAATTGTTCCCAAACAAGAGAATTCATACCACATCCCGGATTTCGCTATCAATGTCGGCCAGTGTGTCAATCGATGCCAACATTGATTCCAAGACCTTCACTGTGACCAGGCCAGATGACGACTTGACGAGATCAGCAATTTCACAGAACTGCCCCAGCCTGAGCAAACACAGGGCCTCAGTGCGAGAAATATCCAAGTTGTTGTCGGGGCGGTAAGATCTGTAAGTTAATTTGGATTAGATCAATTGGTACGTTCATACATATCAAGAAAAGAAGAGTGGAACGTAGGAAAAGTGGAATAATGTTGAACATAACAGAGACGGAAACACACTTCATTTTTCGCACGGCGTCCAGAAACAAACGATAATCGGTCAATGGCGAACTGGTGGAGGGCGCATCGGTCGCCAGTTGCTTGAGCAGCAGTTTGTACAGGCCCTGAATACAACAATTTGCATAGCAGTCTTGTGCAATGTGAAGGCCGCACAGATGTTCTGGCTCGCATTCGCAAGCGTATTTTTGCCAATTACAGTAAATTGGTGACACTTAAGAATTTAGTTCGTCAACAAAAAAGCCAATCAATAGAAGTGTCCTCGACCAGTCAAGAGGAAACAACAAGTATGATTTAATGGCAGCATTTTTATCCATCGACCTGCCAAGCATTTATTTTAATTATGCTTCTTTCACTTAATCTTCTTGTTTATGTATTATTGAGTTGGTGTCGACGCAATAAACTAACTATAACTAACCTGCCAAGCATCGGGTTTGTCCGGTTCCACTTGTGCGGCAACGCTGTAGTGTTGGTACGCATCTGACAATCGATCCAGCTCACAGCAGCATAATCCACTGAACACACGCACGTAATAATCACGATCATGGCCATCTTGTTGCAGTTCCTGAAATGAGGCCCTGGTGGTGGGCTAGTACTGTACTATGGAGGGCAACAGTGCTGTGGCTCAGTGTGGTGGCAGGCCAATCGACCCAAGATACCCTAGGGGGGGAAGGTTTCGGACTTACTCGAGATACCCCCCAGAGGCTACCCAAGATACCCCTATGGTCCGTCAAAAGGTGAAAAAAGGCCGTTTTTTGCATGCAATTTTACTGCAAAATTGGCCTAAAAATGGGTACTTTTTGACATTTTTGCCGAGAATTGGCCTAAAATGACTATTTTTGGGTGTCTGCGCGCGGAGCGCGCGATTTTTGGGGGTCCCGAGGTCGAAAAACACCTATTTTTGCCTTTGAAAAGCATAAATCTACTTACTCGAGATACCCTTTGGGGTCGGCTCGAGATAGATACCCTTCCCCCCATCCCCCCCTAAGGGTTGACTCGAGATAGATACCCCTTAGGGGGGGAATCCCCCCCCCCAGCCACTACAGTGCTGTGGCTACTTTGGCGGGGCGGGTAGGGTACATAGGCGAAAAAATCCGGGGCGGGTAGGGGGTAGTGTACCCGGAATCTGGGGGGAATCCGGTTTGAGGGGAGGGGGAAGATTTTTCGGGGCGGGTAGGGATACCATACAAGTTTTTTAGGTGCCTATTTTTATGTGCTATAAAGTGCATATATCGCGCGTAGCGCGCGATTTTTGCGCTTTTAAGAGTTTTCGGTCGAAATTCAGTCAGTCAGAAAGTCAGTCGAAGGTCATCCCAAAAAACACGAACAAAATGGATGTGTGAAGCCTCTGGGTCGAGTGGGTGAGAGAACGGCATCTATCTATCGTCAACACCTAGACCAAGTTCAAGTACTACCACCCACCAGTGACGTGGTTGGGGGGGGGGTGGTTTACGGCATTACGCCCCCCCATGAGGGGGTAATACCGTGAAAAGCTAAATACAGCCCCCCCCCAAAAAGGGGTCAGTGAATTTATAGAGCCCCCCTAAGTAACATCTCCTATGCACATGTACATTTATGCACGTTTGTTGTTCGTTTAGAGCACATAATACGCGTCTTATTGACGAATAGACACGAATAAATGCGATCACAAGCAAAAAACATCCTTTCAAACCCCTTTTTGCGGGGTTTTGGGGGTATTTCTGGGAACAGTTTTTCAGATTCGGGTCAGTGAATTAATACAGCCCCCCCGGAATAGAGCCCCCCAAAAAAGGGGTCAGTGAATTAATAGAGCCCCCTTGTATTTAGGTTTTACGGTACCCCCGGTGTAGTTCCTGGTCCGGCGGGGAAATTAGTGTACCTCCCTACTTTTTCGGAGGGGAAATTAGTGTACCTCCCTGGGGGAAGGGGTAAGACCCAAAATCAGGAAAGTCACTTTTTGAGGTAGAAAATTTGACCTATTTTCACCCCTTTTTGGAAAAAATTCTTCATAAAAAGGGTATTTTGGCGACTTTTGAGAACATTGACCTAAAAATCACACATTTTAGGCCTACAAATGCCCATTTTAAGCCTAAAAATGGCCACTTTAGGCAAAAATCGGGGAAATTAGTGTACCCGGAGGGGAAATTACTGTACTACTAGTGTACCTTGGTCGCCGGTCGGGAAAATTAGTGTTCCTTAGGGGGGTCCCCTCCTCCCACCCCAGGAACTACACTGGGTTGGGTACCCCCACCCAACTGCTAGGTAGCTTTCTTGCTCCCAAACATAGTAGTGGCTGGGGGGGGGGTTGGGGGGTTACCCCCTCTCAGTACTTACCTACCACAAAACCCGAGGGGGGTTGGGGGGGTTGAGTACTTACCTCTCACAACTCCAAATCATACCTCTCACAAGCAATTTTGTACCTTTTTAAGGCAAAAATCGGTGTTTTTCGACCTTATTTTTCCAAAAATCGCGCGCTCCGCGCGCAAACCCACCCATAATACCTATTTTCGAGCGATTTTCGGCAAAAATTTGGAAAAAGTACTATTTTTACCTCAATTTTTGGCCAAAATTGTATCACAAAAACGGTGTTTTTTCGCCTTTTTGGGTGACCAAAATCATACCTCTCACGCTTCCGGTCCCAACCCCGCATCATACTTACCTCCCACACATGGGCCTGCCACTACACTGCTCCCAAACCCACACTCCAAACTGGCTAGCTAGCCAGCTTTCTTGCTCCGGTCATCAAGTCAAAAAGTGTTGATTTTAGTGCCAAAATTACCGCTTTATGGACCACATTGGTCAAATTTTCTCACACATGCACAAAAACAAGCATTTTAAGGCTTATTTTGGCACAATTTCGACCAATTTTTATACCACTGTTTTTTACTTCTGGACCAATACCCCCAAATCGGGGTATCCGGCTAGCTAGCTGGCTTTCTTGCGCCTAGCTTTCTTGCTCGGACCAACGGCAACTACCATCACTACTAGGCATCAGCACAATACCGATTTTTAGGCCCACCCAATACCCAATACCGTAAAAACCTAAATAGAAGGGGGGCTCTATTAACTCACTGACCCCATTTTGGGGGGCTCTATTACGGGGGGCTCTATTCCGGGGGAGCCTCTATTAATTCAATGACCCGAACCTGAAAAAATTGTTCTCAGAAATACCCCGAAAAACCCCTAAAAAGAGTTTGAAATGATGTTTTTTCGCTTGTAATCGCATTTACTCGTGTCTATTCGTCAATAAGAGGCGCATTATGTGCTCTAAACGAACAACAAACGTGCAATTACACTATCAAGCGTTAATACACTACTGTATAGGGGGTGTCACTTAGACGGGCTCTATTCCGGGGGGCCTCTATTAATTCACTGACCCCTTTTGGGGGGCTGTATTACGGGGGGGGGCTCTATTCTGGGGGCTGTACTTAGGTTTTTACGGTACCCAATACCTGGCCTCTGACCTAATACTCAATACCCAATACCAACTGAGCAGACCCACCCGACCCAATACCCAATACCAGGCGTGGCACCCAATACCTGACCCAATACCAAAGTTGAAGATTATCTGGGAAAACTTTGACTTTTTGGTCGTTTAAAATGATGATGAAATGAAAGTGCTTTTCTATCATTTGAGAAGCACGTTCAGTTGTCTGGTATAGACATTTGAAAGAATTTCTGATCAGAAACCATCAATTTGAGGGACAAACTAGAAAAAATTAGACAAATTATGTATCATTTTGGTATTGCCTAAATGGAATCGCACCCACCCAATCAATACCCAATTACCAAGCGCGCCACTCAATACCCAATACCAATACCAGGTATTGGGTCAGTATTGGGTACCCAATACCGCACCGCACCCAATACCAGGCAGTGTTGGAGGTACTCTGGAGGGGGGATACCTACTGTACCATGCTCGGAGAGGGGGGATACCTACTGTACCAGAGCCGATGGCCTGGGGGGTTATGTACCTAGGGGGGTTTGGGGGGGTTAGGTCTTGAGGTGAAAATTTTTTGTGTTTATTATGTGTGGAATCGTGTGAAAACGTAGTATTTGCGCGCGTAGCGCGCGAATTTCGGGTAATTTGAGGTAAAAACCACTGATTTTGCACTAATTTTGGCCATTTTGGTCAAAAATTGGCACTTTTGGGGCAAAATCGGGGGGGATACCTACTGTACCGGGGTGAAAATCGGGGGGGGGGGCGGGGGATACCTACTGTACCATGCCAAACATCGGGGGGGATACCTACTGTACCAGGCGAGGGGGGACACCTTACTGTACTGGGGGGGCTACCCCCCAAACCCCCCCCCCACCTCCAACACTGATACCAGGTGTTGGGTGGGTAATGGGCATTGTGTGTGCCCATGCCTAGGTAATCACTGCCACGTGCCACTCACTAAACTGGGGCCAGACCCCACTCACTCACTCACCTCTGTCAAAGCAAGGACTTCGGAATGCTTTCCATCGGCAATCAACGATTTCGCCTGCTTCAATTTTGATTTCAACGTTTTGTCCATTGCATGTGCTGTGCTCTTAGTTTCATTCAATTGTCGTCGCCGTTCGGTTTCTCTTTGGACTTTGAGTTCGCGCTCACTCGTTCTCTTTGATTCATTTTGCAGATCCCGGATTGACTGGCCAATTTCTGGCCCGACTGACACGACAGTGGCGATCAAACCGTGCCGGGAAGACTCATTATTAATAAAACGGATTGAACGGATTTTTGCATGCTGGGGGGAAGATTCATTATGGATTTGAAAATAAAACGGATTAAACGGAATCCAGCCGGAACTTGGTCCTGAACCAAGGCACGGGCTTAGGCTTGAGCTTAGGTTTAGGCTTATACTTACGCTCACGTTTACGCATATATTTAGGCTTAGGCTTGGCTCAGGCTTAAACTTAATCTATTGCTATTGCTTCTGATATTTATGGCGCTGATCTTACACTTGAACGTACAAATGATAGTTCCTCGAATTGTGTTTTCCTTGATTTGAATATTAGGGTCAGTCAAGCGTTTCAAACAGACATTTCTATTTACGACAAAACCAGAGATTTTGATTTCAAAGTAATCAAATATTCTGATCCGTTGAGTGCCGTGCATTCTAATGTTGTGTATAATACCTTCTATTCGCAGGCGCTACGATTTTTGCGTGTTTGCACTAAATTCCACGATTTCAAACATAACGCGTGTCTTAGCTTCAGCGGTCACGTGACTGCCAGCTGCCCGCCACTCAACACAATTCTACGCAGTGATCTGCGAAATCACACGAATTTGGGGTGTCCCCTGTGCGCAGTCAACAAAAATTCAGAATTGAATTCTGCAAGACCTCAAGAAGTATCCTAGGTATGGGCAATCCATCGGCTCATGGCACTTTTTATACACACAGCGCATGCAGCAGCACACGCCATTTCCTAAACAAGAAGTACACTTTGAGCGAGTGGCATACTTTAATGACAGCTTTTTAATTTATCCGGTTCACATTTGCTGCTTGCCATAACACTTTTCTACACTGTTGCAAAATTTGGAGATGTTTCAACGGATAACTGCAGAGAACAGATGCATTCATTGACGATAGTAATGCAGCATGCAGCGTGTGTGTGGGAGTGCCATGAGCTGGCGGATTGCTTATACATACATACGTCATGAAAATGAGGTGAACGGATTTTTCTTGGACATAATTTAGCAGTCGGCTTTGCGATAATAATTGCAATAATGACGATAACAATAGCACTAATCCAAATGCGATTTTTTGAAGCACATACGTACTTTCACAATGTACCCAGGTATGGGCAATCCATCGGCTCATGGCACTTTTTATACACGCATGCAGCAACAGAGCCATTTTCTAAACAAAATGTACACTTTGACCGAGTGTCATACTTTGATGGCCGCTTTATAATTTGCTCGGTTTTCATTAGCTGCTTGACATAACACTTTTCTGCACTGTTGCAATATTTAGGGACGTTTCAACGGATAACCGCAGAGAATAGGTGCATTCATTGACGGCGGTAATGTAGCATGCAGGCTGTGTGTGTTGAGTGCCATGAGCTGACGGATTGCCTTCACATAGTTGTTAGTTACGTGCAGAAGCCACAACACAAACCGTGGAATCTGCACAAACAGTGTGATTGATTTCATTAACGGCCATCAGATTACAAACAGCCTGAAGTAGAAACCCTTCGGTGCAACATCGGAAGGAAAATAACATTTACCACAGGCCACATAATTATGCCTATACGGCGACGGGAAACAGTTTCGCATAAACCACGCCCAATTCTGCGACATTGGCCTGCAGCACGTGATGGCACATATCAAGTGCGACTGAAACATCAACACCAGCGCCGATCGGTTCAAATTTATTCGGCAAATTCAGACGTGCACAATCGACTCGGTCCCTCAATTGGGCGGAGTCGGGACAAATGGCCTGAAAATAAAATGGTCCGTTTGAACTCAGATGCAAGTCAAAGGTGTACTTGTCCACCCCGGGCGGGCTGTGCAGTGCAGTGCAATTACATGTTGATGAGACAATGCCCAGCTCAACGGTGTTCATCATGCGAAGACCCACACTGATGTCGTGATTGCAAGCTGTACACGCAGTGCGTAATTGCTTGCGCTCATTTGGGGCTTCTCAATTGTGCATTACGTGCGCATGCAACTTGAGTTTAGAACTCGCATATAGTATTACTCAATGAAAAAGGATCACATTACATTTTGAATTTTTTAGTTATTCTTGCATCAACATATTTCTTGGTCAGGGTGAAATGCGCTTGTTCTGAACGTGCCATGGCGGTTATGAAACAGTCTGTGACCAAACTTGATCAATACCCATGTCATCGAGGCCAGCCATCAGTTCTAAGCAATGCAGAGAAAAACGGCTTGAAAATCATATAATCCGACAACAACTAACGCAGAATTTATGGCAGTGAAACTGCCTGATCCGTAAAGCGGAAAACGTGCGCGCTCGCTTCAGACATGAAAATTGGAATGGTTCATCTGGGGTTACGGTAGCAAGCAAAAAACCGCGAGAAAAAGAAAGAGAAAAAGAAGTGGCCAAAGCATGAATTTTTCTGCATGACGACACAAAAGAGGGCAATCCTACGAAGTTGCTGCCAGCCAAAAATTAAAGAAAAACTTTTTGAAGGCACTGCACCGTTGAACAAGCCGAGTCTGAGGCTGAAGAAGAGGAAAGAAAAGAAAAGGAAAAAATGGCTGCGAACTTCCGGTCTGAAACCGGGCAAGCCTATCGCTGGATTTTCCGCTTTACCAATCAGGCAATGTGGCTGCCATAAATTCTGTGTTAGCTGTTGCTGGACTATACCAACACGATACCTGTAGATATTTCCACAGATCAGCCAGGATCAGAAATGTTTCATGTTGAGTGACGCGTGCGAACACTTCCATCAGATACTCAAATCGGTCCGGCAGAACTTCGCCCTGATAAAACAAGGAAATTGAACAGCTGAGCATAAAGTTTATAAAAAAATAGCCGCCAAACCATAAACTAACCATCACCAATAAATGCAATATTCTATCCAATCGTGTCAGTGCAGCATCAGCGACAGATCGGGATGTTTTGACGGATGAACTACTTGCTTCGACCATGACCGAGCCAAGCAGTGCCTTGAGCACCGGTGTGACACACCATAGACATGGCGGACCTGTGGAGGAACAGAAGATAGACATAAAATGAAACATTAGATCAGAAAATGCATAAAAATACACAAACATGAAGCAACGATGCACAACAGATCCCAGAGCTGTGGCGCGTCGTCGAAGCGTTTTGCTGTGCTCACATAACTGAAAGAAAGCAGATGATTAGCACGGACAAACAAAATCCTGGCATAAATGTTTTTTTATCGCGAACAGCTTTTTGACAAAAAAAACAAATGCAGATAATCTAAAAATGAGCAACCAAACGCACGCAGCCAGGTCGTCGTACCCATACGTCGGCCATGAATGCACAACCAACAGTGAAACATCACCCAACACTACGTCCACCACACAATCGGCCAACATTCGGCAGTGGACGGGACTGAAAATCAGGGTGAAACTATGCGTCTGGGCCCTCCGATGTGCAGGTGAACAGCTCAGGCCAAAAATACAGAAAATCAATTGACGCTCTTTGTTTTCTGCCGCCTTGTTTCCCAAACGCGATGAGCGGTTGAGTAAACATGCCACACATCAGAGAGCAACAAGCAGCAAACGACCATAAATCTGTCTTAATCCTATCATATTAGGTACCATCATCATTTTATCCCGCAGCAGATTCTAAACGAATTTGGTTTTCGGCACACAGTCACCGGTAATGTACGTCGCGCGACAAAGTTCGCTGCCAGGGACCTCACCTCAAATGACACCACGTTTGCTGCGAAACCTCGTGCTGACCTGAATCTGGATGTCGATGGTTCATGCAAGTGATCGTCGCCATCAGGGGGTGGACGGAGATATCTCAGACAAGAGCCGGATTGTCGTTCACACAAACACTCGAACACGGACGTGGTCAGCAGTTGGGCGAGAATCGGGCCGGAATCCTGTGAAAACGGGAACCAATCGCCATTTTGATATCGTCTGTATTGAAAAACTGCAACAATTCAACGCGCTAGTTAGCTTTTTTTCAGTTTTTTCACCTGAAGCCAAAGTTAGACCAACAATTTGGATTGTTCAGCAAAAAAATTTACAGTGCTGACGAAACATTTTGGCATTTCGACTGAGTCTGTTATATTTTTTAGCATTACGGCGTGAAAATGCAATTTTTATTGATCTGGTGTCAGGCAGTGCTACACTGGCGTAAAGTACCGTTCTTTATTTCTCGTTGAAAAAAAAAGTTTTTCGAAAGAAACTGTATTTTTGGGAAAAGCCGTTTTTAATAGCTTTCCTGTACTTATGGTGGTTTGGTCGAAAAAGTAAGGTATTGGTCGCACAATGACTAATGGAGAATTTATCCAAAAGTCAAAGGATGGACCCTGATTCAGGAACTGCCACTGTTAACCACTCAGTTACTTATATTTCTCACGAAACATTTTCACCTGAAAATAACCGGTACAACAACCACGTTGCTGTCAGCTGGTGGTTGTTTTACTTTATATTTTCAGATGAAAATGTTTTGTCGGACATACAAGTAGCTTAGTGGTTAAACAGTAGTTGAGCGTGGCTGATCCTGAATCAGGGTCCATCCTTTGAATTTTGGATAAATTCTCCATTAGTCATTGTGCGACCAATACCTATTTGGCGTACAAAATATATGCACTTGACACAGAGTAAAGTAGGGTTACATCAACAATTTCTATCCGAACATCGAGCCCAAAACTCAACCAGAGTGAAAAACTCATCGGTGTTGCATTACAACTTTTTGGAAACATAAAATAAAAAACCGACATAGTCCAGCCACGAACTCATGAGACGACTTTTTTTGAAATTGGCTTGTGCGGATCCAACAATGTGCCGGTTCCACGTATTTCGGAAATGAAAGAAAGAGAAACGCACGTATTTTTCAAAAACACGCTCTCCACTCGGTGCGTAAATTCCCTTTTGACTCCCAAAACATTTGTGTGCTGAACATCGCTGCTGTTCGCGTAAGCACGCAACAAATTGAGGTCAGCCAGCTGGAACTTGTCATCATCTCCCTCAGCCAATCTCTTTCTTTTGTTTGCGAAAACACGTGTATCTGGAGCATTTTTGAATGCGGCCAAGCACGTTTTAAAAAAAGTCGTCTCATGAGCTGGTGGCTGGACTATACGCCTTTGAA
>JASAMV010007220.1:0-25625 GCA_030248065.1 Rhynchonema sp. JSB1_4
TTCCAACCAATCAACCACACCATCAACAATTCGTGCTTCCCGTTCCTTCTTCATAACGATGTCCCAGGAGCAGGAGGATGCCACCCCTCTACAAGGACACTCATTGTAGCGACTCCTTCCAGCCGACTTAGCGACACGCTATTCCGATCCATCTCGTGTCGCCCGTCTCCGCGCTCGTCGTGGCTGTCGCGGCTGCACCAAGCGGCATTGGGATAGAAAACAGAACGACATCAAAGAACGCTAAAAATGCAACGACGGCTAGAATGGCGTAAGCAATCTGAAAATACTAATTAAAATGACTAACTTCTTTGTTACGAATACTTTTTGAATATTGCAGCAAGTCGCTTTGCGCGCCACCCGCCCACCCACTGCCAACGAGCAAATTCCGCGTTCCGCATTCACATATCACAAAAAGAAGAAATTCGATCAGAAAGTACTCGATGCTGTGCAGGTACAGATGTTCTTAGAACACTTGAAACTGGTACACTGTTTTCTTTGCTTTGCGTCACACTATTCAACCCCCAGGTGCCCAAACAACACGTGTTGCCAGCAAATCCACCCGAAAGGGCGCGCGAAATGGCCCCGGGATGTTCGTGTTGAATCTGAGGTAGGTTCGTTTGGAATTTTTCCAAGTGTTTCAAACATTGTTACTTTTTTAAACTGTAAATTTGTCCCGATTACTGTTAGAAAGTGTCGGCGTACGACATGACCGGACGCTAGCAAGAAGAACTCTTTCAGTGAGATACGGTTACGATGGGTCGAAAGGACAGAAAGGAGCTGAACAAAATTCAAGAAGAAACGTTAGTCTACTGCCAAATTGGACTGATTTTAACTACTAACGCTTAACAACAACCAAAGTTACAACCTTTCACAGTATCTGGAATTCAAAGTCCGCGCGCGCAAAAAGTGGAAAAACGGAGCAGAGTGAACAATCAACAGAAAGCATAACGAAAAGCAAAAAGTTTGTCGATTTATCCAATAATGTTTCAAACTAAAATACTAGTTCATAAAATGCAGCGTTTAAGGGCAGGGAGAGGGGGCCATACGGGCCACCGGCCCCCCTTCGGTCCCATTTGCTCCTGAAGGGGGACCCCCACCGTTTCGAAAGGAATAAGGAAAAAAGACTCCCCTAAATCGCAGGATTTTCACTCTAATATACACTTCAAAGTCCAAAAACCGCGCGCTTCGCACGTCAAATACACCAATTTCCAATAAAATTTGGCTCTCGTGCGAAAAGAAACATGCCAAAATTACGCGCGTTTGCGCGCATTGTTACATTTTGTATAATATTTGGGGCAAAAAGCGAGAAATTCGGAAACAAGCACTGGGATAAAATGATTTTTAAAAAATAGAACAAGCAGTGGATAAAAATAAGTTTTTGTGATCTGGCTCTCCTCCTTGGCCAAAAGCTGAATACTGCCACTGCATAACTTAATTAGGATTGAAGCGGAGAGAAAAGAGCGACAGAGCGAGACAGAAATTACAATATGAAGAAAACCTGCGAGAGAGAAACCAAAAAACGACGACGACAAAGAAAGAGAATCCGAGCGGAAAAAGAAGATAGTGTTGAAATTGAATCATCACCAAATGCATAAATTAGATCAAAATTGAATCAAAGGTGAACCATGACAAAATCATAGTATTACTCAGGCTCATTTCTATTACTGTTGTTCATACTGTATTGCTCCAGCTAAGTACAAGCATACTTTTTATGATTCTACTGGTCGAATTTGCTTTATCTTAAAGTTTCATTCTTTTCAGCGACATCCCCCGTAGATCGTTTACCGAATATATCTATCAGTTTTGTAGCATTGGAGCATGTCATCTTTGTTTTCGAGATACAGTATATGGAATTTGCGGAAATATGTACAATTGCGCCTTGATTTATTAAAAATATAGAAAAAAGGTCAGTATAAATGATATGTCACACTGGTTTGCACATCTGAATTGGACACGAACGTTTATTTCAGTGTTTTACCGCTGGTAAGTCTGTGTGCTGTTCGCGGTTTCAGCGGGTGCGCGCTTCCGAACTGAGTCAATAGAATTTCGTTCTTTTTTCAGTCGATTGGTTTGCGATCGATTTCACCCATTCGTTTTCTTGAATGTTCGTCAGCTCCAGACGCAATTGATTGCGATTGAGAATATCGCCTCCGCCATAAAATCACATCGAACAGTTTTGATTCGAGGAAACCGTTTCCGCAAAATTCGTGAAAAAAAGACAGTTTCTGGCCCAGGTCAACGTTTGAATGCGAGACTGATTGGTCCGTTTGAGGTCGGTTTCCAGTGGTTAGCATCTGAAATCACATGTTCATGCATTAATTGCTGCTTTTTAGCTTGTTGATCCAACACGAAAACAGCCTGGAAATTAATGTGGAACTGAAAAGATACAGTCACCATTCGATATATATAGTCATGTTCTCTATATATGGTCATGTTCACTGCAACGTTATTAAAAATGGTTCATTTTCGGACGTAGTAGTCAGGCTCAGAAAAAAATGCGAAGTGGGAAATGAGACCAAAAACACCAGAAGCTGAAATTTTGCGGACAAGTGTTTGCTCAATTGTAGAATCCGCGTCATCTGCAATAAAATAATGGTAAAAGTAAGATGGTTGTTGGTTTTGTTGTTCGTACATTGACTCATAGGAAATACTCATACTCCTCACTCACAGCAGCCTTAGGGCTGAGCTTAGGCTAATCCCGGATTCGGAAAAGTAGGAATAGTTTGCATACAAAAATACAAAACATTTCCGGACTCCGGAAAGTTTCAGAAAACGCAGGAATTTACATGCAAAAATAATGCGTTTTCCGAACTCAATTTTCCGAATTCCGGTTTCCGATCAACTACTTGTCCATTTTGGGCTTGTAGACAATGAGGACAAATTTTTGTTTCAATCATATTTTGTGATAACGTCGGATCAAATCGAATTCTCGACCAGCGCAAAAGTTGTTCCCATGCACCCGTAAACGCACCACTTCTCTTATTCACCGAGCCAAGAAAAATTATACTGTGGTACTGTATTCAGATTCCTGTATGTACCTACATGTTCTTCGGAGCACTGTGAGGCCTAGGCGTCAGGTCGGAGCCTGGGTATTTTGGAGGCACTAAATATGGCATTTGGCAGGATAGCTGGCGGTGTGCTCTTGCTCTGGGTGTACGGCCGCCAAACTCGGAGGTTCTTATTCACAATGGCCCCAAGCAACAAGCACCACGCCAGTGCTGCAACGTACCGTCTGCGAGAGAGTGTGTAACGCTGAGTTTGCGCCCCGGCAATGATACAGTATATGCAAAACATATGCTGGCGATCGGTTAAACGTTGAATTTGAGACCCTGTATTTTCCAGCGTGTATCCCGTCCCTGTTATTATTGTATAGTCCATTCATCAGCTCATAACACTTTTTCAGCTGAAAAAACGACAGGTATTTGCAGTGCTGTTCCGGTTCCGCGCAGGCCGTTTTCTCCTTGACATTGCCTTGCTGAGGAACAATTTTCGGATCGAACCCTAACCTCCAAACAAAAAGTGCCATGAGCTGATGGACGGAGTCACACTGAACGTACATGTAGGTATATCAGTACTAGTAGTCTGATTGATGAAAATTACCGTTTTTTCCAAATTTCGCTGCGTTGAGCTGACATCGCAAACGGTCGGCATCACAAAAAACATTTCGCCGCATTAGCGTTAAAATGCGTGTAAGTGCCAGATTACGATCACAGTCCACTTTTTTGAAACGCACGCGTTCTCTAGCTGTATCACTACTGTATGTCAATACAACGTACCCCGTTTTTTTTATAACGTTAACCTCATGCATTCGGCTCCCCGTGAGCCGATTTGAATTTGCTTGAGATCAATACAGTATGTTAATCATCGGGACCCGACAACAGCTTTGTGGCACGCCACTTTGAGCCTTTTTGATTTCAACACGGGAACTTTGGGCTTTTGAATTTTTCACGTTCGAACGTTCAATTCAGAAATAAACTTACGCATACTGACCACCATGAAGAGGTGCAGTGGTTGGGGGATCTTTGGATACGGTACACGTGTGTTGCATTATTTGGCATCTAGAGAACGCGTGCGTTTCAAAAATGGACTGTGATCGAAATCTGGAACTTACACGCATTTTAACGCAAATGCGCGCGAAATGTTTGTGATGCCGACCATTTGCAATGTCAGTTCAACGCAGCGAAATTTGGAAAAAACGGTCATAGAATGCAGACTTGCTGATACTGATATACCTACATGTACGTTCACATGTATAGTCCGTCCATCAGCTCATGGCACTTTTGTTTGGGAGGTTCAGGTTCCAATGCGAAAAATTGTTCCTCCGCAAGGCAATGTCAGAGAAACGGCTAAGCCAACCGGAACCGGAACAGCACTGGATCCTGTCAAACTTTTCAGCTGAAAAAAGTGTCTGAGCTGATGGATGGACTATACAATAATAACAGGGACGGGATCACGCTGGAAAAAATACAGGGTCTCAAATTCAACGTTTAACCGATCGCCACATATGTTTTGCATATACTGTATCATTGCCAAGCACAACTCAAGCGTTACAGCACTCTGAGACGGTACGTTGCAGCACTCACGTGGTGCTTGTTGCTTTGGGGCCATTGTGAATAAGAACCTCCAGTTTGGGGCCGTACACCCAGAGCAAGCACACCGCCACTATCCCCAAATGCCATATTGTAGTGCCCTCCAAAATACCCAGGCTCCGACCTCACGCCTAGGCCTCACAGTGCTCCGAAGAACATGTAGGTACATACCGGAATCTGAATACAGTACCACAGTATAATTTTTCTTGGCTCGGTGAATAAGAGAAGTGGTGCGTTTACGGTGCAGGGGAACAACTTTTACGCTGGTCGAAATTAGTGATCCGACGTTATCACAAAATATGATTGAAACAAAAATTTGTCCTCATTGTCTACAAGCCCAAAATGGACAAGTAGTTGAATCCGGAAACCGGAATCCGGAAATAATTCCGGAAAACGCATTATTTTTGCATGTAAATTCCTGCGTTTTCCTGAAATATTTCCGGAGTCCGGAAATGTTTTGTATTTTTGTATGCAAACTATTTCCGGTTTCCGGATTCCGGATTTAGCCTAAGCTCGCCCTAAGGCTGCTGTGAGTGAGGAGTATGAGTATTTCCTATGAGTCAATGTACAAACAACAAAACCAACAACCATCTTACTTTTACCATTATTTTATTGCAGATGACGCGGATTCTACAATTAGCAAACACTTGTCCACCAGAATCTCAGCTTTGGTGTTTTTGGTCTCATTTCCCACTTCGCATTTTTCTGAGCCTGACTACTACGTCCGAAAATGAACCATTTTTAATAACGTTGCAGTGAACATGACTACATATATAGAGAACATGACTATATATATCGAATGGTGACTGTATCTTTTTCAGTTCCACATTAATTTCCAGGCTGTTTTCGTGTTGGATCAACAAGCTAAAAAGCAGCAATTAATGCATGAACATGTGATTTCAGATGCTAACCACTGAAACCGACCTCAAACGGACCAATCAGTCTCGCATTCAAACGTTGACCTGGGCCAGAAACTGTCTTCACGAATTTTGCGGAAACGGTTTCCTCGAATCAAAACTGTTCGATGTGATTTTATGGCGGAGGCGATATTCTCAATCGCAATCAATTGCGTCTGGAGCTGACGAACATTCAAGAAAACGAATGGGTGAAATCGATCGCAAACCAATCGACTGAAAAAAGAACGAAATTCTGACTCAGTTCGGAAGCGCGCACCCGCTGAAACCGCGAACAGCACACAGACTTACCAGCGGGTGAAACACTAAATAAACGTTGGTGTCCAAATTAAATGTGAACCGGTGTGAATATCATTATACTGACCTTTTTTCTTATTTTTATAAATCAAGGCGCAATTGTACATATTTCCGCAAATTCCATATACTGTATCTCGAAAACAAAGATGACATGCTCCAATGCTACAAAACTGATAGATATATTCGGTAAACGATCTACGGGATGTCGCTGAAAAGAATGAAACTTTCAAGATAAAGCAAATTCAACCAGTGGATCATAAAAACTATGCTTGTACTTAGCTGGAGCAATACAGTGAACAACAGTAATAGAAATGAGCCTGAGTAATACTATGGTTTTGTCATGGTCACGTTTGATTCAATTTTGATCTAATTTATGCATTTGGTGATGATTCAATTTCAACACTATCTTCTTTTCCGCTCGGATTCTCTTTCTTTTTGTCGTCGTCGTTTTTTGGTTTCTCTCTCGCAGTTTCTTCATTTGTAATTTCTGTCTCGCTCTGTCGCTCTTTTCTCTCCGCTTCAATCCTAATTAAGTTATGCCAGTGGCGGATTCAGCTTTTGGCCAAGGGAGGGGCCAAATCCAAAAACTCATTTTTATCCACTGCTTGTTATATTTTTAAAAGTCATTTTATCCAGTGCTTGTTTCGAATTTCTCGCTTTTTGCCCCAAATATTATACAAAATGTAACAATGCGCGCAAGCGCGCGTAATTTTGGCACGTTTTGCGCGCACGAGAGCCAAATTTTATTGGAAA
Organism: Rhynchonema sp. JSB1_4; assembly: GCA_030248065.1. Lineage (NCBI taxonomy): Eukaryota > Metazoa > Nematoda > Chromadorea > Monhysterida > Xyalidae > Rhynchonema > Rhynchonema sp. JSB1_4. The sequence continues at coordinate 6,554 of JASAMV010007220.1, forward strand.
TTGGTGTATTTGACTGCGAAGCGCGCGATTTTTGGAGTTTGAAGTGTATAAGAGTGAAAATCCTGCGATTTAGGGAGTCTTTTTTCCTTCTTCCTTCCGAAACGGTGGTCCCCCTTCAGGAGCCAATTGGACCAAAGGGGGGCCATGGCCCCTGTGGCCCCCTGGATCCGCCCTTGAATTATGCATTTATGAACTAGTATTTTAGTTTGAAACATTATTCGATAAATCGACAAACTTTTTGCTTTTCGTTGTGCTTTCTGTTGATTGTTCACTCTGCGTTTTTCCACTTTTGCGCGCGGACTTTGATCCAGATACTGTGAAAGGTTGTAACTTTAGTTGTTGTTAAGCGTTAGTGGCTAAAATCAGCCAATAGTAGCAGCAGACCAACGTTTCTTCTTGATTTTGTTCAGCTTCCTTTTGTCCTTTCGACCATCGTAACCGTACTCACTGAGAAAGTTCTTCTTGTCACGTCCGGTCATGTCGTACGCCGACACTTTCTGACAGTAATCGCACAGATTTACAAGTCTAAAAAAGGAAAGTGTTCGAAACGCTTGGATTTCCAAACAAACCTCCTCAAATTCAACGCGAACATCCGGGGCCGTTTCACGCCTTTCGGGTGGATTTGCTGGCAACACGTGTTGTTTGGGCACCTGGGGTGAATGGTGTGATGCAAAGCAAAGAAAATGGTGTACCAGTTTCAGGTATTCTAAGAACGCACCTGCACAGCATCGAGTACTTTCTGATCGAATTTCTTCTTTTTGTGATAAGTGAATGCGGAACGCGGAATTTGCTCGTTGGCAGTGGGTGGGCGGGTGGCGCGCAACGCGACTTGCTGCAATATTCAAAAAGTACTCTTAACAAAAGAAGTTAGCCATTTTTAATTACTATTTCTAATTGCTTACCGCCATTCTAGCCATCCGTTGCATTTCGCGTTCTTTGATGTCGTTCTGTTTTCTATCCCAATGCCGCTTGGTGCACACAACAGCCACAACAACACAGACAAGCAACACAAGAATGATCGGAATAAGCATGTAGATCAGGTGAGGTGGAAAGGGGTCGGGTTCGATAGGTGTCCTTGTAGAGATGGTGCTGCTGCTGCTGTGGGACATCGTTATGAAGAAGGAACGGGAAGCACGAATTGTTGATGGTGTGGTTGATTGGTTGGAAATTGCCCATGTGCTTTCGGCTGAAGTTGGAAAAATCTTCTGGATGTTTGAATGCTTTCGCGATCTGTTGTTTGCGCCGAATCTGATTAGATCGACCTTTGCAATGCAGATATTCTTCGCCGTGTTCGGCCAGTTGGTATTCTTTATCGCCCATCTTCCTTTGCAATTTCCACCCATCTTTCTCACATTTCGCAATGCGGATATGTTGGAACTCTTCGTCTTGGTGATATAGTTTCCATTCAAAAGCTGGTTTGCAGATCAAGAAAACAGCATTTTTGTCATCAGCAGTCGAAACATTGTCTCTTTTCAATTGTAACGTTGAATTTTCCAGCACGTGAACATTTCCATCAAGCAAAGTGTTGTGTTCGCAAGCTGAAATTTGCGGAAATATGTACAATTGCGCCTTGATTTATAAAAATAAGAAAAAAGGTCAGTATAATGATATTCACACCGGTTCACATTTAATTTGGACACCAACGTTTATTTAGTGTTTCACCCGCTGGTAAGTCTGTGTGCTGTTCGCGGTTTCAGCGGGTGCGCGCTTCCGAACTGAGTCAGAATTTCGTTCTTTTTTCAGTCGATTGGTTTGCGATCGATTTCACCCATTCGTTTTCTTGAATGTTCGTCAGCTCCAGACGCAATTGATTGCGATTGAGAATATCGCCTCCGCCATAAAATCACATCGAACAGTTTTGATTCGAGGAAACCGTTTCCGCAAAATTCGTGAAGACAGTTTCTGGCCCAGGTCAACGTTTGAATGCGAGACTGATTGGTCCGTTTGAGGTCGGTTTCAGTGGTTAGCATCTGAAATCACATGTTCATGCATTAATTGCTGCTTTTTAGCTTGTTGATCCAACACGAAAACAGCCTGGAAATTAATGTGGAACTGAAAAAGATACAGTCACCATTCGATATATATAGTCATGTTCTCTATATATGTAGTCATGTTCACTGCAACGTTATTAAAAATGGTTCATTTTCGGACGTAGTAGTCAGGCTCAGAAAAATGCGAAGTGGGAAATGAGACCAAAAACACCAAAGCTGAGATTCTGGTGGACAAGTGTTTGCTAATTGTAGAATCCGCGTCATCTGCAATAAAATAATGGTAAAAGTAAGATGGTTGTTGGTTTTGTTGTTTGTACATTGACTCATAGGAAATACTCATACTCCTCACTCACAGCAGCCTTAGGGCGAGCTTAGGCTAAATCCGGAATCCGGAAACCGGAAATAGTTTGCATACAAAAATACAAAACATTTCCGGACTCCGGAAATATTTCAGGAAAACGCAGGAATTTACATGCAAAAATAATGCGTTTTCCGGAATTATTTCCGGATTCCGGTTTCCGGATTCAACTACTTGTCCATTTTGGGCTTGTAGACAATGAGGACAAATTTTTGTTTCAATCATATTTTGTGATAACGTCGGATCACTAATTTCGACCAGCGTAAAAGTTGTTCCCCTGCACCGTAAACGCACCACTTCTCTTATTCACCGAGCCAAGAAAAATTATACTGTGGTACTGTATTCAGATTCCGGTATGTACCTACATGTTCTTCGGAGCACTGTGAGGCCTAGGCGTCAGGTCGGAGCCTGGGTATTTTGGAGGCACTACAATATGGCATTTGGGGATAGTGGCGGTGTGCTTGCTCTGGGTGTACGGCCCCAAACTGGAGGTTCTTATTCACAATGGCCCCAAAGCAACAAGCACCACGTGAGTGCTGCAACGTACCGTCTCAGAGTGCTGTAACGCTTGAGTTGTGCTTGGCAATGATACAGTATATGCAAAACATATGTGGCGATCGGTTAAACGTTGAATTTGAGACCCTGTATTTTTTCCAGCGTGATCCCGTCCCTGTTATTATTGTATAGTCCATCCATCAGCTCAGACACTTTTTTCAGCTGAAAAGTTTGACAGGATCCAGTGCTGTTCCGGTTCCGGTTGGCTTAGCCGTTTTCTCTGACATTGCCTTGCGGAGGAACAATTTTTCGCATTGGAACCTGAACCTCCCAAACAAAAGTGCCATGAGCTGATGGACGGACTATACATGTGAACGTACATGTAGGTATATCAGTATCAGCAAGTCTGCATTCTATGACCGTTTTTTCCAAATTTCGCTGCGTTGAACTGACATTGCAAACGGTCGGCATCACAAACATTTCGCCCGCATTAGCGTTAAAATGCGTGTAAGTGCCAGATTACGATCACAGTCCAATTTTGAAACGCACGCGTTCTCTAGCTGCCACATAATGCAACACACGTGTACCGTATCCAAAGATCCCCCCAACCACTGCACATCTTCATGGTGGTCAGTATGCGTAAGTTTATTTCTGAATTGAACGTTCGAACGTGAAAAATTCAAAAGCCCAAAGTTCCCGTGTTGAAATCAAAAAGGCTCAAAGTGGCGTGCCACAAAGCTGTTGTCGGGTCCCGATGATTAACATACTGTATTGATCTCAAGCAAATTCAAATCGGCTCACGGGAGCCGAATGCATGAGGTTCAACGTTATAAAAAAAACGGGGTACGTTGTATTGACATACAGTAGTGATACAGCAAACTTTATTTTTAATATGGTTGTGTGTGTCGACAAACATTTCCGTCCGACGCAACTGAACTACGCCGGCAGAGCACCATTGCACGTTTCCATGTTGCAGTTGGTGCACATGATCTTCTCACACGTGCCGCAGCCTCGATGTACTTTGCCGCTGCCCGTTACTTTCTGCAATCAGATTTGTTGAGATGAGAGATGTGTTTGATGTTTGCTTGTTATCAGACGTGCCTTTAACTTTTTACCCACCCGTGCTAGCAATTGCTTTGACGCAATGCATATTTCAAGGTACGAAACAACCCACCCAGTGACACGATGTCACCTCCCCGCAGTCAGTGTCGACCCAGTTTGCCATTGTTTCACAATTGCTGGTACAAACATAGCAGTTGAATGCCTGAGAGGGTCGAAACAACTATTACATAAAATAATTTGATGACTAAATGTCCACATTAGGCAAATTCAAACCACAGGCGCCGCCAGATTGATACTGTATCTTTGCTCCTTCACCTGGCTTGCAAGGTAGTCCACGTATTTTACATGCAAGAGACTAATTTGTCAAAAGCTACACTCACTGGGAAGGACTTGTGGTTTTAAAACCACAAGTCGATTGGTGGTTATGACGAAACCACAAATTACTTGTGGTATTTAAGCAAAAGTCTTGTGGTTTCATCGATAAATTATGCAGTAACCTGGCTTGTTTTTACCAGCACCAACGACACAGCAAACAGGAACACGTATTTGGAGAGCATTTTGATCGCAGGTGACTTGAAGCTGAGGGCTGGATCAGCGTGTAAACCAAAGTGATACAACTGAATTTCTGGTCGAAACACTTGCTTTTATAGCATTTTCATGAATGGGTGACCGCTGGCTGCAATGTCTAGATTATTGTGTATTATAGAATTTGAATAGATCAAAACGCTGGCAATTATCCCCGGATTTCTTTCCACAGTTCCAAATCGCTCAACAAACGTGCGAGCAATATTAATCACAAGGTGGTAAAATAAATGGAGCTGAGCACAAATGATCAAAACGTTGTCTGGGTACCCATGACTGTCCTGAAGTTCATTAAAAAGTATCCCAGATGTTTGTTCATTTACAGCTTGTTGTCAATAATTCAGAAAGTCTAGATTTAGAAAGCCACATGGACTGTTTCTGACTCAGGTTAAATTGTTCCACCTAATCATCACCATATAGATTCATGTGTCACAGTTGTGACCATAGGAGCACGAACGGCTTCCATGTCTCAAAATACAGTATGTACCACTGAAAACCACAAGGGTATGTATGTATGTAGCTATAGGTCTGAATTTAGGGATACCTGGGCGAAAAATAAATGTTTTTATCCAGTAGTTGTTCCACTTCTGAAACGTCGTTTTTATCCAAAGCTTGGTTAAAATTCAGCGCCTGTTTGGCCATGTAAAGGCTGACTACACCAACATGAGCTCGATTTCGCAGCTGGCAGAATGGTGAAACATTCAGACGTGGCTGCTGATTTGGGAAATGTTACTCGTTCAAGAATAATTCGTTTTGAGTACACGCCACCTTCGAAATCGGTTCGTGTTGGTGTAGGTTGCCTCTATCAGTCAAAACAGCAGAAGAGCGCGTAGCGCTCGCAGGACCACTAGAAGCCAGTGAAAATGTGCACTTGATGTTCGACGCGCGCGATTTTTGTACATTTCAAGTGTTCGAGAGTGAAAATCTTGCGATTTAGGGGCCCTTTCCCTCTCAGGAGACGGGGTGTACGAAATCCCTCCCAGGCACCCTTAACCCTAAAAACGCTCAGAACAAAATGCATATTCATGTTTGAAATTTGGATGGCAAACCGATGAAGCAGACTGTATGTTATGAGATGATGATGTTACTCAATTGTCATGTTGTTGGGATCCCTTGTGGCTGAACTGACTGTTTTACTGCGCCGTGCCGTTTTTAATCGCTTTACAGAGGTCAAGTAGATGATATCATTGATCCTACAGTATAATGCAATATGCATAAATTTTCATTCCGAAATAAATCTATATCTACCTGAATAAATCAAAGTTTGAAAAATTCAAAAAAATTAAAATCAAAGTGCTTGTATTAAAATCAAACGTATGCGTGCACTTGACCTATTGTCGAGTAGTACTCAAGGGCCCAATAATTGTTGATCGTAAGCAACTTCAAGTCCGACCGATTGAGTTTCAACAAAACGTGGAAATTGGAAGGCAATGCAAAAAATTGTTCTTTGAACTTTATCATAGTTTGTGACAAACTACGAGCAATTATTTTCTATGATAAGCTACATAGGTCTGTGTTATCACTATCAGCCCAGCTTATCCTGATTATCACAAGATTCACAAAAACATCAAGATGCGAAAAATCTACATCGCATTCAAAACTTCAGAAGCCGACTGGATGTTGCAAAAATCTCAAGAGAGAAATTAAAAAATTTATTTCAATTTTCAATTTACCGTAAAAACTAAAAACCTATAAATATATAGTGACTAAAATTACGGTAATTTATATTTTCAAAAAAAAATATTTTCCAAATAAATTACCAGACTTCAGGTGTTAAGGAATTCCGAAGTTAAAAACACCCATTTTTGAGCAAGTTTTGCTTTGCATAGGTATGCTTTGTTATTGTTAACGTAGTGTCCAGTCAGTGGGTCAGTACAGTAATTTATATTTTTGGAAAAAAACGTTTTTTTCCCGAAAAAACCGTTTTTTTCAATAAAATTACCAGTACTAAAGGAATTCCAAAGGGCAAAACACCTACTTTTACCGTATTGTAAATCGGAAATAGAACCGCCCATTACCGTAAAACCTAAAATACAAGAAGGGGGGCTGTATTTTTTCACTGACCCCTTTTAGGGGGGCTGTATTTTTTTTGGGGGGGCTCTATTTTTGGGGGGCTGTATTTTTTCGCTGCCCAAAATCTCAAAAAATGTTCCTAAAAATACCCCTAAAATGGAGTTCTGTCAGGGTGTTACTGGTCAATTGAGTGTTTTTAGGTGCAGATGTTCCATAAAAGCTTTACGTCATCATATACTCAACCACACACGTTGTACACAAAGTGTCTTATACAAGAATTTGACTTTACGACCCCAAAGCGGGGAATTCCAAGTTGGGGGGCTGTATTTTTGGGGGGGCTCTATTTTTTCACTGACCCCTTTTAGGGGGGCTGTATTTTTTTTTGGGGGGGGGGGGGCTCTATTTTTGGGGGGCTCTATTTTAGGGAATACGGTAATTGACCCCCCCCCTTAATTGAACCCCACCCAAATGGCCCGAAATCAGAAATAGAACCCCCCAGGGTTTTTTTTTTCAAAATGCACTAGGTGCAACTTAGGTGCAACCCCCCAATTTTTAGGTGCAAGCTGGCCAAAGTAGGTGCAACCCCTATTTTGGACAAAAAACGCCAATTTTAGGCTTTTTTGCCAGGTTGTGTGTTCAATGCTATTTGCGTGCTTTTAGAAGTTCAATAAAGTTGTAAAGCAATGAGTGCCTTTTCCTTTAGCAAAAGCAAACTTTCAGGGAAAGTTCAACATTTTGTAGCACATTTTGTACTAGTTTCATTCAGTGTAGTGGCAGGCCCATGTGTGGGAGGTAAGTATGATGCGGGGTTGGGACCGGAAGCGTGAGAGGTATGATTTTGGTCACCCAAAAAGGCGAAAAAACACCGTTTTTGTGATACAATTTTGGCCAAAAATTGAGGTAAAAGTAGTACTTTTTCAAAATTTTCGCCGAAAGTCGCCTAAAAATAGGTATTATGGGTGTGTTTGCGCGCGGAGCGCGCGATTTTTGGGAAAATAAGGTCGAAAAACACCGATTTTTGCCTTAAAAAGGTATAAAATTGCTTGTGAGAGGTATGATTTTGCGTTGTGAGAGGTAAGTACTCAACCCCCCTCGGGTTTTGTGGTAGGTAAGTACTGAGAGGGGGGTAACCCCCCCAACCCCCACCCCCCCCCCCCCAGCCACTACTATGGTTTCATTATTGAGAACCGATTGAGAAGAAAACGAAACAGTAAAATTTTCATGTCACCATATCCACATTTGGGGGTCACATACGAATCAATTACTTTCGCTGTTCATTTACTTTGTGTGGGTATCTAATACTGTTGTCATGCTCTGCTCTAGTTCTAGTCAGTGTAGTTCCTGGGGGGAGGGGGTCCCCTCCTAAGGTACACTAACCGCCGCGACCAAGGTACACTAGTACACGAACCGCCGCACCAGGTACACCAACCGCCGCAATTTTTGCCTAAAATAGGCATCTTTAGCCCAAGATGGGTATTTTTAGGCCTAAAATGGGTAACTTTCAGGTCAATGTTGTCAAAAGTCGCCAAAATACCCTATTTATGGAGAATTTTTTCCAAAAAAGGGCAAAAATATGTCAAATTATTGACCTCAAAGAAGGACGTTTTCTTGAATTTTGGTCTTCCCCCTCCTTCCCCCCACAGGGAGGTACACTAACCGCCGCACCGAGTGGGTAGGTTCACTAACCGCCTCGCCGGACCAGGAACTACACTGATCCTAGTACAGCATGTATTTGTTTTGCTTCTTATCTCCAACACACCAGGTACTAACTGTGTACGAAATCAATCAATCAGATCAATATTTTTTGTCGATGTCGACCAAATGCTTCGATGGAATTTATTGGAAGGAATGAAAAGCCGCGCAGCGCATTTTTTTTGTTTCTAAGCTTTCCAACCTTAAAAGATGCTGTATAAATGCTAAATTAAGCAAATAAGGGCCCAAAATTTTAGGTGCAAGCTTGCACCTAACCCTGAATTTTTAGGTGCAATTCTGATTTTTTAGGTGCAAATTGCACCTAAAAAGTGTCTAAAAAAAACTATGGAACCCCCTCATTAATGGACCCCCATTAATAGAACCCCACCCCCAAACCTTCACCGTACCACAGATTAGTGGCAGTGGTGTCGTTGGGGGGGGGGGGGGTTGGGGGGGGGGTTACCCCTTAGAGGAGATAGAAATCTTTAAGAAAACATCGGTGCCTGATTCGCAAAGGAAACAATTATCCGTGTCAATTTCAAACTTGCAATTATTTCTTTGGCGTTCTGGTTCATTATCAGTGTCTCTCTATCGGAATGTTGAAGGTATTGATGTGGGTTTGTTGAAAAAAGTGGCACCCCCACTTTTCGTACCAGACGGACACCAAAAGGCACCCCCAGCCCCACCTTGGCTTTGGCACCTACCCTAGAAATACCCACCGCCCCCCTCAAGTTGGCACCCCCCCACCGCCCCGTGCTAGTATCGAAAGGCAAACTAGCCGTGCGTTGCACTCTTAGACCCTACCGTATCACCCTGAATACTTACACACCTGTTACCAGTGTTGGAGGTGGGGGGTTTGGGGGGGTAGCCACCCAGTACAGTAGGTATCCCCCCTCGCCTGGTACAGTAGGTATCCTCCCCGATGTTGGGCATAGTAGGTATCGCCCCCCCCCCCCCCCCCCGATTTTCACCCCGGTACAGTAGGTATCCCCCCCGATTTTGCCCCAAAAGTGCCAATTTTTGATCGAAATGGCCAAAATTAGTGTAAAATCAGTGGTTTTTGCCTCAAATTACCCAAAATTCGCGCGCTACGCGCGCAAATACCACGTTTTCACACGATTCCACACATAATAAACACATTAAAAATTTTCACCCCAAAACCTAACCCCCCCCCCCAACCCCCCCCCCCCAAACCCCCCCTAGGTACATAACCCCCCCCAGGCCATCGGCTCTGGTACAGTAGGTATCCCCCCTCTTCGAGCGCGGTACAGTAGGTATCCCCCCCTCCAGAGTACCTCCAACACTGTAGGGAACTAAATCCGTTGACATTTCGTGTCGTGTTCCACTGTTCATAAATCGTAAAGAGTCGTTAACGTGACGTGGGGTTTGATTCATGGTCGAGGAGGATGTGATTTGTTGAAAAATTTTCGGAAACAAAAGGCAGCAAGGACAACATAGCTCTTGACTCAATAATGCTACTTTAACATTTTAGACGTGCAAAAAACACTTTAGGTGCAGTGGTCGTGAGGCCCGGCACGATTTTTTCCTAAAAACTCCCAAACCAAATCTATCACATTCTAGCCAACAAGCTGCTCTATGTGCTACAATCTAACCAATTGCCGTGTCGGTCGCAATGTGAACAAATCCACACTGGTCACAGGGACGGATGTCAATCGGCCGAATTGTGCACTATCATGGCGCAGCAGGTTCGTGAATATGGGCTGGGGGCTGGTCTTTGCTTGTTGTTTCAATGATTTTGACGCTTTCAATGCGGTTTTAATGCTTTTTGTCCGACTTCATTCATTCTGTGTTGATTTTATCCCAATTTTATTCAAGGCAGTGCGTAATGGTTCGAAGGACATTCTGGAGAACGGCATCGAAATTTGGCAAGCACAAAAGACGGTGGGGTTTGAACATTTTTCCACATTTTTGCGAATATTATGTGAATTGTTCGTTTGCAGGCGATGCGTAACATGTTTATGCGCCTGATTCAATTGGGTTACGACCACCGTGACGCACTCAACGCACTGCCCGTGTGCACTGCCCCACAGGTGAGTTACTGTAGTTATTGGGTACTGTAATGCAATGATTGTCATAGCTTGGCTTGACACTGGACGTGTAGCTTGTGGTGGTTCGATTTCAATATTATTGCCGAGATGTGTCAACAGTGCTTTATTTTAAGATCTTGAGAGCTTTTGCCTATTTGTGATAATACCATAGATTTATGAATGTTATTTGGTTTTTGGCCCCAAACCCCCCCTAGGTACATAACCCCCCCCCAGGCCATCGGCTCTGTACAGTAGGTATCCCCCCTCTCTGAGCGCGGTACAGTAGGTATCCCCCCTCCAGAGTACCTCCAACACTGCCTGTTACTGTAGCCACGTCTCGCGGCCCGTGATTTGCGTGTGAATCCGATAAAGAGTGAAGGGTGAAGAGTGCAAAGCATTGCTGGTTGCCTTTACCCCTACCCTAAGCAGCAGCCCACCCCGCAAGTTGGCGTTTTCACTTTTCTATTGGTGCAGGGGTCGTGTTTCTTCATGTTTCGAGGTTTTTTGGGCAATTCTTGCTTTGAAAAGTGCTTTAGTCGCGCGCAGCGCACAATTTTTCCACTTGTCAGCAGTGTTCAGTGGCGCACCTGGGAATGGGCAAATTGGGCAATGCCCAGGGTGTCTCAAAAGTGCCCATGGGCACAATTTTGCCAAAAGTGCCCATGGGCACAAATTAATTCGCTGAAAATGCCCATGGGCAAAGGCAGTGGCGCAACAGCCATATGGGCACCTTGGTCAGGTGCCCATGGTCAATTTGAGGTGGTGGTCAATTCAAAAAATTTGAGGTGGTCAATTCAAAAAATGGTGCCCATGGGCACTTTTGGCGAGTTTTCAGGTGGCGATGGGCACTTTTTTTGACACGGAAGTGTGAGAAATGCGGTTTCCAAAGGTACAAAGAGCGAAAAAATCTATAAATTTTCGCGCTGCGCGCGTTTCTTCCCGTTTCCTTTTGTGTCAATGTTGCCCATAACTGGTCTAAGTAAGCGTAGACTGGCTACTGCACTACAATATTTATATGTAAAAATATGTACTTGGTTGCAAAACAGCGGGGCTTCAAAGTTCATCTGCCGACGATCAAACGCACTTAGAGTCTAGTGAATTGGGCACAGTGTGTTTGTTGGCGAACTCCAGACCAAACGAAATGTGAAAGACAGTCGGTCATGACTTACAGATAAAAAAAAACACCTGTTAAATACGTCCAAACAGCCATTTTACCACAAAATTCCTCCGAAATCTGAAGATTTTGCGCTTCGCTCGACGTTCAGTAACAGTTCTCTTCTTCATTCAGTCTAAGAGCATTGGACCAAGTAAAAGGCACATTCAGGGGGCAGAAGGCCCGTGCTCCCCTTGGACAACTTCGCCCCAAACTGAACGGGCAGTGTCTGGGACTGGGATTCCCTCGCCTGATACAACCCCACTAAATTTGGCATGGTACAGAAGGTATTCCCCCGATTTTTACCCCGGTATAGGAGGTACATATCTCCGATTTTGCCCCAAAAGTGTTACTTTTTGACCATGATGACCAAAATTAGTGTAAAATCGGTGGTCTTTGCTTCACAATACTCAAAATTCGCGCGCCAAAGATTGCGCGAAAAGAATAGAAATTGGTGAAAACGCATGAGGTAAAATTGACAAATGTTGGGTTTGCAACAAGCACTAGGTAAAAATGCATTTTTCCAAAAGTGCCCATACTGACTCCAAAACCTGTGTGCGCCACTGGCAGTGTTAGAGGTACTTTGGAGGGGGGATACCCACTGTACCGGGCTCAGAGAGGGGGATACCTACTGTATCAGAACCGATGGCCTGGGGGGGTTAGCGCTTGGGTAAAAAATTTGTGTTTGTAAAAAATGTTTTTAATCATGCGTAGAATCGTGTGAAAACGTTGTATTTTGTCTGTAGCGCATGAATTTCGAGTATTTTGAGTTAAAAACCACCGATTTTACACTAATTTTGGTCATTTTGGGCCGATATTGACTCCTTGAGGGCAAAATCGCGGAGAAATTGGTCGCACAATGATCATATAAGAATTCATTAAATCAATCCTGATTTCACGTTCAGTCACTCCAAGCCACTCTGTGCTATTTGTGATTGTTACAAAACAGTTTCATCTGAAAATAATCTGGCAGAACACCCACGTTGCTGCGGGTCTGAAACATTTTAGTGACTGCATTTTATGGAATTTTCGAAACGGTGAAAAGGTCAGTTGGGAGTAAAGGTCGGTGTAAAGTTCGGTCGTAAGCTCGGTCGGCGTAGCTCGGTGTAAACGTGAAACATTGCCTGTTATTAACGTGGAATGTTTCAAGTTTACACCGAGGTCTATCACACTGAGCTGTCGACCGAGCTTTCCACCGACCTTTACACCCAACTGACCTTTACACCGTTTCGAAAATATCACCCTTTGTGTGTGATTAAGCAACGCAACGTCACTGGGTGAAATTCACAAAACAAAGTCAAGCTCACCCCAGTGTAGTTCCTGGGGGGGGAGGGGGGGTCCCCCCCCCTCGGGTACGCTATCTCCCCCTCGGGTGGTACACTATCCCCCTATCTCCCCCTCCGGGTACACTATCTCCCCCAATTTTTGCCTAAAATGGCCATTTTTAGGCCTAAAATGGGCATTTTTAGGCCTAAAATGTGTGATTTTCAGGTCAATGTTCTCAAAAGTCGCCAAAATACCCTTTTTATGAAGAATTTTTTCCAAAAATGGGCAAAAATAGGTCAAATTTTCTACCTGAAAAAGTGACTTTTTCCCGAATTTGGGTCTTCCCCCCCCCCTTCCCCCCTCGGGGGTACACTATCTCCCCCTCCGAAAAAAACGGAGGGTCCGCTATCTCCCCCTCCGGACCAGGAACTACACTGCTCACCCTCAAGCTCAACGTCAAAGTTCAAAGTCAGATGTTTAGGCGTCACGCTGGCTCGCGCAGCAGACGCAATTTTCTAAACGAAGGGTCAACTTTGACACATTATTGGGCATGGTTGGATGCGTTTCTCGGGATACTGTTATTTTAAGGACGTGGCACAAGCGTTTCTGAAGATTATTTCTGAGTTATAATAATTTCTGACTAATGGTATTGAAATAATGTGGCGATCATTGACCGCAGTCAAAATTTTTTGCACCTCCGTTGGTGATCGTCTGTTCATTTCTTTGCCTCTTTTCAGAAATTCATGAAACTCAGAAATACTCTCAAGTAAGCATCCAGTCTTGCACAATAATGCGTCAAAGTTGACCCTTTGTTTAGAAAATTGCGTCTGTTGCACGGGCCAGCGTGACGCGGAAACATCTGGCTTCAGTGGTGTAGCTACCCAGGCGGGGCGGCAACCTACTGTACCACCCAAAATGCGGGGCGGCAACCTACCTACTGTACCAGCCGAGCTAGGGGGGGGGGGGTCGTACCACTTGGGGGGGGGGGGGGTCATCTGGAAACCGAAATTTTTTATGTCTAAATACTGAAGAAAATGTGGCCTAAAACACTAATTTCGCGCGCAGCGCGCGATTTTTCGCCTATTTGCAGACAAATATGCTAATTTTATGCAATTTTAAGCCAAAAATGAATGTTTTGGGTGAAAAGTTAGGTGGGGCGGCAACCTACCTACTGTACCAGGGGAGGGGCGGCAACCTACCTACTGTACCAGGCGAGGGGCGGCAACCTACCTACTGTACCTTGGGGGGGGGGACCCCCCCCACCCCCCCCCAGCCACATCATTGTCTGGCTTTGAACTTTGACGTTGAGCTTGACTTTGTTTTGTGAATTCCACCCATTGATGAGCAATATCGGCGTTGTTTCAGAATCTTCATCAAGGTGTTGCGGTGTTCATTTCGAAGCTCCAGAAAAGTTTTAGAACGAAACGAACAGTAAATTCGAGCTTCCCGCACTTGTCTACCGCCAGACAATAACTTGTAGGCGTTATCGAGGAAGAAAGTGAAACAAACCGCACCGTCCGGCACAGGCCGAGGTGTGCGGGACGGTCTGTCACTGGGAACAAAGCGTCCCGTCACCAGCGACCCATGCTTGATCAATGTTTCATCTCGTTTCACCTTTCCTTTACGAATCAGGCACCGATGTTTTCTTAAAGATTTCTATCTCCTCTAGGGTTACCCCCCCTGGTATGGGGTATGGGAAATCGGGCTGGGGTATGGGGTATGGGAAATTTTTCACTTTTGGAACAAGCACCCCTAAGAAATGACTTTTTGACCCCGAGAAGTACCAAAATTGGCCATTTTTCGTCCAAAAATGTCAAAAATCGCTTACTACCGCAAGAAAACTCTGTTTTAAGCACTTTTTAGACCAATTTTGGCACTTTTAGAAGATTTTTGGGGTCATTTTTTTCAAAACCCCCACCCTCGGGTATGGGAAATTTTTGAGTTTTTGGAAAAACCCCCCCCCCCCCCCTGGTATGGGAAATTTTTGATTTTTGGGGGTATGTATGGGAAATTTCCCGAAAATTGGGCTGGGTATGGGAAAATTTCGATTTCTCAACGACACCACTGATTAGTGGTATGGTAAGGTTTGTTCTGTTGTGTCAAACGTTGTTTAAACTTGCGCACACGACAGAACACAGCTTTTTAAGCATAATTGCCGCTGTTAAAGTCAGAAAATACCGAAAACAAGCCATTTTTAGGGGCATTATTAACAATGATTTTTTTCGTCGGGGGGGGGGGGGAAAGTGAAAAATATAACCCCCCAATAATTGACCCCCCCCCCCTTAAATTGAACCCCCAAAATGACCCAGTGAACGTATTGTCGGAAACAACCCCCCAAAAATTGACCCCCCCTAATAATAGAACCCCTAAATTGGACCGAGTGAAAAAATAGAGCACCCCCAAAAATACAACCCCCAATCACAGAACCACCCCATCCTCAACTGGTGCGGTACCCCAACTCCACTCAGCGATATGGTAAGGCTTTATTGTTGTATTGAACATAGTTTACAGTTTACACAGTTATTGATGACATAATAAGGCAAATAAGTGAAGATTCAACACCCATAAACACATTTATAGAGCATAACATACATCTAAAACCCGTTTTTTCGTAAGTGATTTTTTCAGATTTGGGTGAGTGAAAAACATAGAACCCCCAATACCGTAAAACCTAAAATACAAGAGGGGGCTGTATTTTTTCACTGACCCCTTTTAGGGGGCTGTATTTTTTTGGGGGGGCTGCATTTTTTCGCTGCCCAAAATCTCAAAAAATGTTCCAAAAAATCAGTGTAGTTCCTGGTCCGGAGGGGGAACAGGCGGTACCCCCCTTTTTTCGGAGGGGGAACAGACGTACCCACCTGGGGGAAGGGGGGGAGGGACCCGGAAGGGGGGGGGAGGACCCAAATTTGGAGAAAAGTCATTTTTTGAGGTCGAAAATTTGGCTCATTTTTGCCCCTTTTTGGAAAAAAATTCTCCATAAAAAGGGTATTTTGGCGACTTTTGACATCATTGACCTAAAAATCACCCATTTTAGGCCAAAAAATGCCTATTTTAGGCCAAAATTTGCCTATTTTAGGTAAAAATTGGGGGAGCAGACGTACCGGGAGGGGGAACAGTGGGGCAGGCGTACCATGGAGGGGGGCAGACGTACCCGAGGGGGGACCCCCCTCCCCCCAGGAACTACACTGCAAAAAATACCCCTAAGGGATGCGAGAGCATTGTGTGACTGTTGTATTTAGCAAATTATTGAAAAAATTAATTTGGAGTCCTGTCTACGCCTAGGTTTCGCGGGGTATTCGAGACCATCGGCGTGACGTTGTGCCCCCCGCTCGTCAGCCGAATAGCACAATCGCCATGTGAAAAATGGAGTTCTGTCAGGGTGTTGAGTGTTTTTAGGTGCAGATTTTCCATAAAAGGCTTTACGTCATCATATACTCAACCACAAACGTTGTACACAAGGTGTCTTACCAGTGTGGTGGCAGGCCAATCGACCCAAGATACCCTAGGGGGGGGAAGGTTTCGGACTTACTCGCGATACCCCCAGAGGCTACCCAAGATACCCCTATGGTCCGTCAAAAGGCGAAAAAAGGCCGTTTTTTGCATGCAATTTTACTGCAAAATTAGCCTAAAAATGGGTATTTTTTGACATTTTTGCCGAAAATTGGCCTAAAATGACCATTTTTGGGTGCTTGCGCGCGGAGCGCGCGATTTTTGGGGGTCCCGAGGTCGAAAAACACCTATTTTTGCCTTTGAAAACCATAAATCTACTTACTCGAGATACCCTTTGGGGTCGGCTCGAGATAGATACCCTTCCCCCCCCATCCCCCCCTAAGGGTTGACTCGAGATAGATACCCCGTAGGGGGGAACCCCCCCCCCCCCCCCCCCCCCCGCCACTACAGTGTGTCTTACACAAGAACTTGACCTTACGAACCCCCAAGCGGGGAATTCCAGGTTGGGGGGGCTCTATTTTTTCACTGACCCCTTTTAGGGGGGCTGTATTTTTTGGGGGGGGCTCTATTTTAGGGAATACGGTAATTGACTCCCCCAACAGTGTAGTGGCAGGCAGATGGTTGAAGGTACCCTTGTGAGGATGGATCCAGATGGTTGCAAGGTACCCCCCCTACCCAGCCTCCGGAAGGTTGCAAGCAGTGGTGTAGCTACCCAGGCGGGGCGGCAACCTACTGTACCACCAAAAATGTGGGGCGGCAACCTACCTACTGTACCGGCCGGAGCTAGGGGGGGAAGAAAATTTTTAGGTCGAAATTTTGATGAAAATGTGCTCTAAAACGCTAAAATTTGGAGGTAAAAAAGGGCGATTTTTACCTTTTTCGGAAAAAATTTATGGTGGGATACCCCTGGACAAAAAGTCAGGATACCGGATTCCGGATACCCCTGGGTGAAAAAATCAAGATACCGGATACTAGGGGGGTAGGTACCCCCTTTCCCCCCCCCAACGACACCACTGGTAGAGCCCCCTTGTATTTAGGTTTTTACGGTACCCAATGGAACCAGAGCAGTGATGTGGTTGGAAGATAATTGTGGTTGGGGGTATGGGGCGTAATACCCTTTTCCGGGTGGTTTTTTTTCGAAAATTACCGGGCTCAGAAAAAAACGGTTTTTTCCGTTCTTTTTCCGAAAAAAAACGTTTTTTTTTTCAGTTAGTCTATAGTTGCGAAAAAACCGTTTTCGGCGCATTGCGCTTGGAATTTGAACAATTCGAGCACGGCCCGACCCAGTTCCGTGGGCTGGGGGTGGGGTTACCACTGGTGGCATACTGCCCCGCTACCCGCCCCACTCTGGTACCCTACCACCCACCCGCCCCGCTCTGGTACCCGCCCCGATTTTTACCCTCAAAAAATGCCAATTTTTCGGTCAAAAATGCCCAAATTTCGACCGAAAACCCTTAGAAGTGCATAAAATTGCGCGCTGCGCGCGATACAATGTCATTCACAGCACATAAAAATAGGCTGGCGAAAAAACGGGTTTTAGATGTATGTTATGCTCTATAAATGTGTTTATGGGTGTTGAATCTTCACTTATTTGCCTTATTATGTAGTCAATAACTGTGTAAACTGTAAACTATGTTCAATACAACAATAAAGCCTTACCATATCGCTGAGTGGAGTTGGGGTACCGCATTGAGGATGGGGTGGTTCTGTGATTGGGGGTTGTATTTTTGGGGGTGCTCTATTTTTTCACTAGGTTAAATTTAGGGGTTCTATTATTAGGGGGGGTGGATTTGGGGGGTTGTTTCCGACAATACGTTCACTGGGTCATTTTGGGGGTTCAATTTAAGGGGGGGGGGGGGGTGGATTGGGGGGTTGTCACTTCCCCCCCCCCCCCCGACGAAAAAAATCATTGTTAATAATGCCCCTAAAAATGGCTTGTTTTCGGTATTTTCTGACTTTAACAGCGGCAATTATGCTTAAAAAGCTGTGTTCTGTCGTGTGCGCAAGTTTAAACAACGTTTGACACAACAGAACAAACCTCCCCATCCCACTAATAGAGTGGTGTTTCGTTGAGAAATCGAAATTTTTCCATACCCAGCCCAATTTTCGGGAAATTTCCCATACATACCCCAAAAAATCAAAAATTTCCCATACCAGGGGGGGGGGGGGGTTTTTCCAAAAACTCAAAAATTTCCCATACCCGAGGGTGGGGGTTTTGAAAAAAATGACCCCAAAAATCTTCTAAAAGTGCAAAAATAAATCATAAAAAAGTGCTTAAAACCGAGTTTTCTGGCGGTAGTCAGCGATTTTTGACATTTTTGGACGACCAATGGCCAATTTTGGGCCGTCTCGGGGGCAAAGAGTCAGTTCTGAGGGGTGCTTGGTCCACAAGTGAAAAATTTCACATACCACATACCCCAGGCCGATTTCCCATACCCCATACCAGGGGGGGTGACCCTCGAGGAGATGAGAAATCAATAAGAAAACATCCGGTGCCTGATTCGTAAAGGAAAGGTGAAACGAGATGAAACATTGATCAAGCATGGGTCGCTGGTGACGGGACGCATTGTTCCGAGTGACAGACCGTCCCGCACACCTCGGCCTGTGCCGGAGGGTTACCAGTTTGTTTACACTTTCTTCCTCGATAACGCCTACAAGTTATTGTCTGGCGGTAGACGAGTGCGGGAAGCTCGAATTTACTGCTCGTTTCGTTCTAAAACTTTTCTGGAGCTTCGAAATGAACACCGCAACACCTTGATGAAGATTCTGAAACAACGCCGATATTGCTCATCAATGGGTGGAATTCACAAAACAAAGTCAAGCTCAACGTCAAAGTTCAAAGCCAGACAATGATGTGGCTGGGGGTGGGGGGTGGGGGTGCCCCCCCCCCCGGGCCCCGTCGGTAGGTTGCCGCCCCTCGCCTGGTACAGTAGGTAGGTTGCCGCCCTCCCCTGGTACAGTA
>JASAMV010007222.1:0-17150 GCA_030248065.1 Rhynchonema sp. JSB1_4
ACGGTATACCGAAAAACCCGTTTTTTTCAGCAAAAACGTTTTTCCTACATTTTTTACGTTTTTTCAGGGCTAAAGTACGTCGCCTGTTCCTGTTCTAATGGGGTACACTTGGGCAAAATCTTGTCTTAAGTTGCTTCATGAGGAAGAGGAAGAGGAAAAGTCATCCTCCGGACAAGTCGGCCAACGTAATTTTTGTCACCAAAATCCTATTACAAGTTGGCGTTTTTCGATTTCTGTGTGGTCGTAGGTAAAGGCAGTCTACGGGAGGTTGTCACTCAGCACCCGAATACCGTAACCCAAATTTTCTCTTTTTTAATATGTTTGCGTTTACAGGAGATAGAAATCTTTGGAAAATCATCCGTGCCCTTGATCATCAGGTCTAACCGTTACACGGAACTGGCTGTGTGTGTGCATTGATTAATGCACGTGTGTGTTACACAGCACCAGCAGCAACGTGAAAACATAAAAAGGCAAACAACGCCAACACGAGCCCGATTTTGGAGGTGGTGTGCTTGCAAAACGTGAAGAAGGAGAAACTCCTCATGCAATACGTTGCATTCTACAACGTGTAACGCTTCCCAAACATGCAGCCACGTCTGAATGTTTCACCAATTTATCACCTACAAAATCGGGCTCGTGTAGGCGTAGTGTTATAAGTATAGTCCTTCATTTTATTCTCGCTCCAAACAAAGTATACAGCAAATGTTTCATAGCAGCAGCAGCCATCAAGTAACACGCATGTTTCGAGCCACGTTGTCGACCTGTTGGTTATCATCCACGACGATGACTGCTGTTTTCTGTATACCTGTTTTCTGTTGAAACATTTTCTGTTTACCGCCTCTGGACTGTTATAGTATGGTAAAACGGAAAGACCATAGCTGTGGCCACTTTTGCCTTTTATGGTTTGCCCATAAACTAATTTGCACATGCACAAAATGATGGGAAATAGTGTCTATAACAGCAAAATCGGGATTCGAGTGCCAAAACATAGCGATAATTTTTTTGTTTGTTTCCCTGAGTTTAGGCTGGCTTAGGATTAGGCTTAGGTTTAGGCTTGTTGTTAGGCTTAGACGTAATCTGAAGAGCTGGCCTCAAAGGCCTCAAAACACTGTTGTCTGCTTTTTATGGCGCGGATGATTTTCCAAAGATATCCCTCCTACTCTTCTTTTATGTTAACATTGGTGTTAAGGTTAAGATAAGGTAATTCGGCTTCCGTGGACCGGGCCCAGGAAAAGCAATGTACAGTATTCCTTCAAGCATATTCGTCGCAAAACAGCACAGCAACAGGCACTCCGACCGGGACCTGACCAAAACAGGCCAAATGACAATGTTCCTGGAGTTTTCCGAGGCGCTGAAAACGACGGAAAGCAGAGGTCGCAATCGGGCCGGGTTTGGCCGGCCCGGCCCGGCCCGAGCCCCCAAATCTCCGGCCCGGCCCGAACCCCCAAATCTCCGGCCCGGCCAGGCCCGGCCCGAATTTTTGGCTCAGATTTTAACCCAATTTTTGTCATAATTTTTGCGATTTTTTGAACCTATTTTTTTGGTTGAAAACAACGGTGTTGCAGGGGGTGGGGGGTCCCCCTTGGTACAGTAGGTAGGTAGGTCGACGAAAAAATCCCTACTTTTCAGTAAAATAAGTCACTTCAGAAGCTTCGCACGGGGTGCCCGGCCCGGCCCGGCCCGACCCTCCAAATCTCCGGCCCGGCCCGGCCCGATTGCGACCTCTGACGGATAGTATTCCGACACCGCACCATCTTGTCCCAAATCATTGCCTACCAAAAAGCCAAAACATCGGCCAGGGAGTCGTGGTTGGTGCCACATGGCGGGTTCGAATCCCACCATGGCGCACCACCTCAAAGTTTGAAACTGAACTTTTTTTGGGATTTTATGCTTTTTCTAGGGACTGGTCTTCCTGGCTGGGGCTGTACGGCCAACATAATACCAAATCCGTCAGTGTTGGCCAATAGGGTGCGCGATGTGCGATAAATGGGTTCTGTCGATCTGTACACGAGTTGAAGCATGAGGGGTACGCGGTACACATTTCGGCAACTCAGCTCTGTGCTCAAGCTCAACGGCTCCCCAACATCGTTAAATTTCATCATGAAGATGTCATTTTATGAACATTGGGTTTAAACACCTGCTTGCGCAGGTCGCAGGCATTTATTTGACAGCAGTTTCTCACAAACCCATGTGCAAAGACATGGAACACTTTGTCAGCTTCTGGGAACCCGTCTTGTTTGCCGTTCGAAGAAGCTCCATGTCTGCTACTCTGCATGAACAGTCTGTTGTCCAATATCATTAATGGCACAAATGTGTTCAATTGTGATAAACTAATCAGGGTGCCCTTTCAGCATTCAGGATCTATTGTAGATTGGTGCAGACGTGCATCATGCTGTATAAGGGCGGACTTAGGTTGAACACGGAAACCGGAACACGGAAATATTTCCGTGTTCCGTGTTCCGTGAATATTTTTGAGAATCACGGAACACGGAAATATTTCCCTGCCACGGAACACGGAAATGCTTCAGGCACGCAAACGGTGCTTTTGCGGTGGTGATGACAAAAGCCAGCGTGCTGACGTCAAAAGCCCGAGTGTTGACGCAAACAGCAACTACTGACACGGAAATATTTCCGTGTTCCGTGAATATAAAAAAATCACGGAACACGGAAACCGGAAATATTTCCGTGACACGGAAATATTTCCGTGCACGGAAATCCATGAAACTGGCTTGTATGTAAATTATTTCCGTGTTCCGGTTTCCGTGTTCAACCTAAGTCCGCCCTAAGTCTCCAGCCACGAACTCACGAGACCACTTCTTTTGAAGTTGACTTGAACGGATCCAATAATGTTCCGGTTCCACGTATTTCGGAAATAAAAGAAAGAGAAACGCATGTATTTTTAAAAAACACGCTCTCCACCTCGGTGCGTAAATTCCCTTTTGACTCCCAAAACCTTTGTGTGTTGAACCACGTTGCTGTTCGCGTAAGCACGCAACAAATTAAGGTCAGCCAACTGGAACTTGTCATCATGTCTCTCGGCCCAATCTCTTACTTTTGTTTGCGCAAACACGTGTAATCGGCGCATTTTTTAATCTGGCCAAGCAAGCTTTAAAAAGAGTCGTCTCGTGAGCACGTGGCTGGACTATAATTGCTTGAACGTATCGCGATAATCTGAAGACGATTCCACAAAGAATCCGTACGCACCAATAATCCTAAATAATTAGGATGCACACGTTTTCAGCCGTATGTGTTTAATCACCACTAATTGAATCTCTCATGACTGCTCCCTGCCCTGCCCATGGCACGACATTGTCCACAACTGAAATATTGAAGGATCTGAATATGCTTTCAACTTTCACCATTGTCCAGCTTATGATGTTTAATTAGCCCCCTTGATATACGGGCCTGGCGCGCTATCGTGATAATCTGCGTTGGGTGGAATTTTCGAAACGGTGTAAACGTCAGTTGGGCGTAAGGGTCGGCGTACGCTCGGTGGAAACATGAAACATTGCCTGCTGTTAACGTGGAATGCTTCATGTTTACACCGAGGTTACATCGACCCCACCGACCTTTACACGCTCAACTGACGTTTACACCCCCGTTTCGAACATACTGTACAATGTACATACCCGTTATCATACTGCACAGAGAAGCGGAAGTCAGTCTTGGGTGGATTTCACAAAGTCAAGCTCACATCAACAAACGTCAAAGCAGCTCACCGTCAGATCTTCCATAGCGGTCACGCTGGCTGTTGCAGTGGTGGAGGCGGTTTCCAATCGAAGGGTCAACCTTGACGTGCTGTTGTGTGAGGATGTTTTTTCTAACAGCAATAATATCATTTGCGATGTGAAAAAATCTTAACGAATTTTTGAAGAGGTAAAGCTGTAACAAAGGCGATCACCAGCGGTTTGGAAAAAATTGTCGACAGTCAGTGATCGCAACATTATTGTAAATCCCTGGTCAAAAATTAATAAAACCTCGGAAATGAAATCCAGCCATTGTCACTTTTGGTGCTGTTCTGGGAATCGATTCTGGTGATGATTCATCTGAGATTCTTGTTTTGTCTGTGCGGGGCGAGTTGTTGCGTGACATTTCCTTATTTGAGTTTTCGCACAACACGTACTGTATGTAAAATATACATGTGTGTAGTCCATGAATGGGTTAAAAAAGTTGAAATTTTTTTGCAAAAACTGACAAAAGTAGCCCACTTTTTCGCGTTTTAAAAATTAGAAAGTGGGCCAACTTTTTTTTATTATTTCACAACGTTTTTTATTGCTTACCCCTTTTTCGGTGAAAAATGCGTTTTGTGCCTGTTTCTGCCCGTTTTTATCAGAAAACCATGGTATTTCGGTGTCCTACATGACTGTGAGACAGTCCATGGCTCCAATGAACAACCTAGACAGCTGTCATGATGTGAGCATTCAGTTCTTTCAGTAAATCAAATCTGTTTGAAGTTTGACGTTAATGTGCCAAACCTCACTGAGGCTGCTTTCAGGTTGCGGGTCAGATCGGCCCGCAACACCCGCGTTTTATCAATTAGAACTGATCATAATTTTTTGGGGGTTTGGGTCATCAGCGGATGTTCTGATGATTGTTATTCGTTGGCGCATTGGTCTGGGAGCACATATTTTGAGTTTTTACATGTTTGCGATGCTGCAGAATTTAATAAATAGCGCGCCAAGCGTTAAGGTGCTTACATAGCTTTCTTTATGTGAGGTTTGTTCACGTTTGCTCTTTATATTTGAGTGATTTAACAGAACAAACCAAATCTTCCAAAGCAAACCGTAAGATCATACCTTTGGCTCCCGAAAGATATGGGTATATAAGGAAAAGTTTACCCACTTCTGAAAACATGCAGCCAGCTGTAAATTACAGCTAAATTTCAGTAAATTACAGTTTCAGCAAGTCACATTGGTCCCGCAGCCCGCATTTTTTGCTTTCACAATGCGCATGCACACGGGTTGGGATTTGCGGGTTGCGGGGTATGAGTAGAACTTCTTGGCCCGCAACAGGGTTGGATTAAAAAAAATTTTTATTATCGAACTTTTTTTTTTTAAACTTTTTAAATTTTTTTTTTAAAAATCACTTTTTTTTATTCCGGACCCCCAAAAAATTGGTTTCTAGAAAAATGAAATTTCTGAAATCATGTTACTTAGGTATGTTTTGAGGGACACTAAAGAGAACTTCTCCACTGACTTGCATGTTTATGTCGATCACCTGCGATCTAGCCCATTTGGTCATAACTTTGAGAACCCGCCCGAAGGTAACTCTGTGGGCATATATGACAAAGGGAAGACCAACCTTCTGTTTGTGAATTTGGGGATAAATTTGAAGAGAGATAAAGAGTTACACCACACTCATGTTGTGTGACAAAAGCAACAAATGACAAATCCACACAACTGCAAATAGGCGAGCAACGTGGAGTCTGTCGATAGCTTACGTCGATAGCTTCAATAACTGCACAGTATACGGTATGGGGTGTCCTATATTATACGTGCAGCGATTGTTGGGATGTCTGGGAACTGTATGAGTCCATTACAACGCCATTTTAAACTGAAGTATAAGCGCCGCAGGCGATTTTTTGAGAATGATGAGCAATAAAACGCATGAAAACGTACATTTTTACCTTAAAAAAGTGAGAAAATAACGAAAAAAAGGGGAAAAATAATAAAAAAAGTGGACTTACTTTTTAAAATTTTAAAATAAAAAAAGTGGCCAACTTTTTTTTAAAAAAAAAATTTTTTTTTACAAAAAAATTTTTACTTTTTTTTTAATCCAACCCTGGCCCGCAAGCCGCATTTTGCATTGTGAAAGCTGGAGCGTGTTTAGTATTTCACGACGAGCATTTCCTTGACCTGCAACTTGCAACCCGCATGCATTGTGAAAGTAGCCTAATCGCGGGCTGCGCACCAGTTTTCTAGTAATTTTGATAAATGTGCCAGGGATATATACCGTGACACGTCATACTTTTCATTATTATACAACTACATCTTATACATAGTGGACAGGCGATCACCACACACGAATTCTCCCGTTATCGGGCTCCTCGCAAATAATGTCATCTCGTCACTACCCGTTTGCAAACACACAAATCGGTTCCCATATTCTCAAATGTAATCAAATATCCAATATTTGAGCCAATATTTCAAGTTTGTGGAAAGCCGAGGACTACTTGCGTGGTAAAACAAATTCTCGGAGGCGAAGTTCGCTTTTATGATATTTTGTGAACGTAATTGTTGCAATTATGTACATAATATAGAGGCCGGTAGTGGGTTAACAGTGTGAAACAATGAATTGGCACGTAGTATTAATACCCATCGACAGCTGACTGCGCTTGTTTTTGAAGGAAATTAATCAAGCTAATAAACAACGGGCAGTGACCAAAAGGCGGATAACATTAATATCAACCGGCTTTTATGCGCAACACAGAACCAGACCTTTGGGAATTTCTATTCAGTCTGTTCTATTTTAGGGCACGGGGTTACGGTCAGATAAGCATGTGCATTTGCGTGTTAACTTATTGGAGTAGAATGCACAGTGGATCAAAACTATTCTCTCATGACCACAGGTCGTTGGTAATCTTTGTCTTCTTCTCGTCTGCATCATGGTTCGGTGGAAAATGACGCAAAATAACAGCAGGCTTATTTAACCACGCAGCAAAATGACGTATAGTCCGTCCACCAGCTCATGGCACTTTGTGTTGCTGCTGGCTGGTTTGGTCCCTTCCTCCACGTTCTAATGAAAGAGAAATTGAGTGTGAGCGATTTTGCAAAAAAGCTAAAAAAAGAATAAAATGTATCGAAAACGATTGAATTCCAAAACATTTAAAATTGAATTAAATTAAAATCTATAAAACATGCGATTCATAAAAAGCAGCAAGCTGGAAGCAAGCATCATGTCTCTCAGCCCGATCTCTTTCTTTTGATTGAGAACCGTGTAACGGAGCAGAATCTGGCCAGCAGCAAAACAAAGTGCCATGAGCTGGTGGTTGGACTATACATTGTATTGTATTTCATTAAGCGGTGATGTATACCATCGCTGCTTTTCCAGAAACTCTGTGGTATTACTGTTTGGACATGCTTCTAGGAATTCAAAAAAGTTTCTCATCCGGCGATGTCGTTCTATTGGCGCATTGTCGCATGCGTATTTATAGGCAAACTACGCCAACACGAGCCCGATTTCGCAGGTGGTGTAGTTACAAACGCAAAGAAAGAGAAATCCTCATGCACCACGTTGTATATTCCACAACGTGTGACATTTCCCAAATCAGCAGCCACGTATGAATGTTTCACCAATCTGCCACCTCCGAAATCGGGCTCGTGTTGGCGTAGTTTGCCCATACGTGCGTAGTCATTTTGTAGGCAATTTTGCACTACCGTCTACCGTAATCACCCCAGAATGTGAGCTACGTGCATTGCTATACGTTTTACCAGATCGAACGGGTATACATACATTGGTATATCATCTGGCTACCGGGCGATCAAACGTGAAGGTTGGAACTTCAATGTGTACCATCTGGAGCCGTACGTACTCTAAGGTGAACAACTCAAGTGGTGGACCATTGTTAGGTACGAAATAATAAGCATGTGAAACGGAACTCCATGCTGTGCATGTATTGCATATGACCCGAACAATACAGGTGGAGTTACTATACTTGTCCTCATGTGGACATTTTGTCCGCATGGACAAAACATTGTATTGATCATATTTTGCGATTGGTTGGAGCAATAGCCTCGAAAATCGTAACAGTTGTTCAGCAGGTCTGGGGGAACAAATGGCATGCTGGTCAAAGCTGAAATTCCAACAATTGACAAAATACGACCGGAACCATGATTTGTCCATGCGGACAAAATGTCCACATGAGGACAAGTATAACTCCACCTTACCGATACTCATCGTCGGCAAATTGCAAGTACTTGTGTTTGTCATCATTCATCTTCACCTGATCGTCACATCCCCTGTCTAATCTAAGTGCATGCGTATGCTGCTTTGAGGTATATGTAGTATAGTCCAACCACGAACTCATGAGACGACTTCTTTTAAAGTTGACTTGTACTGTACAGATCCAATAATGTTCCGGTTCTATGTACATTCGAAAATGAAAGAAACAGAAACGAACGTATTTTTTAATAACACGCTCTCCACCTCGGTGCGTAAATTCCCTTTTGACTCTCAAAACATTGGTGTGTTGAACAACGTTGCTGTTCGCGTAAGCACGCAACAAGTTGAGGTCAGCCAACTGGAATTTTTTATCATCTCTCTCTCTCGTCCCAATCTCTTTCTTTTGTTTGCGAAAACACATTTTTGCGGAGCATAGTTGAACTACATATACATACCTACTGAGCATCTCTGGCTTGAGATAAAATAGACCAATAATTCGGGTAAGATTTCTTTAAGCGGCATGTTTACGGTTTTTTGATTACTTCCGTGCCTGACTGCTTATTTATTTATGCAAATGTATAGCGAACTGCCTGGGATAAGAAGATCATCTATTCTATATTTAACCATACAGTAGGCATTTTTACAGGAGTATACCGATATTAATTCCCCATAATAACACCGCACTGGTGACATTCGGAAATTTTCCGAATAATCCCCCGGGTTATATTTGGAATAAAAATTTTTTCTGAGGTGCTGAACATGAAAAATTACCTATATATGCTGTGATGCCTTGTTTCAGCTACAACATACATTGTACGCAAACCTTCAATACCCTAGCTACCCCACCCCCTGGGGGATTTATCGGCTTTCTCCGATGGTTGAAGCATTGATTGCGGTTAGCACGTGTTCTCACAAGAAACCGACCACGCGAATTGCATGAGCCTCCAGAGGCAGGACTGTTGCGGTTACTGTACCGTGATTTATGCAAATCCCAATGAGGTCAATCACATCTGCTTGCTTTGACGTATGTATGTATGTTGTGCAACTTTATGACCGTACAGATCCCCAACCGGCAGCAGTACACAGAAGTTTCTTTGGCCTGCCACGGCTGCCTAGTCATCCGTAAGCCCATCGGCGTCTATCTTCAACAAGCAAGGTATAAGCGACAGCGGCGCACCTGGGGGCTACCGGGGCTATCGCAGTCGACTGCGGTGGACTGCTGTGGGGCGCGGTGACTGCGCTCCACCGCGCTCCCTTGCTGTACTCGATTTTTGTTCATGTTTATCCAGTTTGCTGTATTTTTACTCACTTTTGAGCCCCATTCAGCGTGGTCTGTTTGTTTTCATTTTGTGTTTCAAAAGTCACAAATGGCGGCGTTATTTTTTAAATTCATCAAATAAACTTAGAATAATGCCGCAGCATTTTTGTTCTCAAACTTGACTCATTTTGAACGAGAAGTAAAATCAACATTGGTTCGCTGTAAAAGTAACAGGCAATAATCGTTTGATAAAACAGCAGAGCTTGCGCATTTTGCACACAGCGCTTCGTGATTTTTAGCTTCATCGGACTTCCAAAACAGGAATGAATCTGATTCATGTACAATTGTGACCTCAATCGAGCGCAGTAGTCACCGCGCCCCACCACAGTCCACCGCAGTCGACTGCGGTAGCCAAACGCCCCACCCCCCCGGTGGGTCTCTATCTGTTGGGGGATCTGTACCTTGGCATCGGTACACTTTGGTGATGCTACTCTGGTGGTAGCGAAACGTCATAAACCTAACCATTTGAATTGGTTTTGGAATTGTGGAGCGCGTGCTAAAAACGAACGAACACAATGAACATTCTCGCCCACAACCACAGGAACAACATTGCGCAACTCAAACATATGGTACACTTTGTGCTTGGAGTGCACGCTCTGTAATGAAGATGTGTGACTTATGCGTGGCGCAATGGGAAGTGATGTTTCGACCCGGAATCCTCTTGAACAATTCTCCAGATGGTACTCAGCTTCAGAACAGGACATAGGGGCACACGCTGAGACAGACCGGCGTTAAACTGCCCATTATTTCCAAGCTCTTAATTTTGAAATTCTGTATCCACCCACGGGAGTTGTGAAACTGCCGATTAGAGTTGTGAAACTGCCGATTACTGGTTTTTTGTTGACGTCATCAAAAAATACGGGGCAGACTGCATTTCAGATAGGGAATTTGGTGAAAAATTAAAGTTGCGTAACTAAAAAATCAGCATGGATCCGAATATCACACTGAGAGCCACATTGCACGGTGTTAAGGATGGAGGTTAGTTGAAGCCACAGCTTTTTGTGGTGTCCCGAAGGTACGGAAAGCATGTGATTATAGTGCTGTAATTGAGCATTTGTTATTTTTGATCACTGGCTTTTCGAATGATACCAACTAGACGCCGAAGGAAAATTACGCGCACAAAAGGCGATCAATGTGCCGATACGGGCTGATGGTTTTGTCGTCAAATAATCATCTCGTCAAACAAAGTCGTCGAAGACATGAGCGCGAAAACCAATACATGTGTTCGACGACTTTGTTTGACGATATGATTTGACCACATTACTATAAGCCCAGATACGAACATTGCTCTGTTGCATGAGTGATTGAGTATCGAGTACCATATTCTATGAGATGAGAACCCGTTTTCGAGTATATTCTTAATGAACTTTGGGCTAACGACTATAAAGGGTGACCCTTTCGTTTATAAGCAAGAGCATGCTAAAACAAAACACAACCAAGCAGCTTGTTGTTTTTCGACTAGTTGATTGGCTCTGTCTAATGTTTATCAGCGTCTAAGGCAGAATTTCCGAAAATTAACTAGACCTGGCCCGAGAACTGACACATGCACATAGTCCGATAATGTTTCAGCTCCCGATACGTATAACCGTTTGGAGGCAATGGCCGTGTGCTTCGATCTGGCTTCGACCCCAGTCAATCAAGAGACGTTCCTTCGAGTTGCATATTGGCTAAATGTGGCACTGTATCCCACCATGGCGCTGACTGGCTGGTTTGGATGCACGATGTTAATCAGGTTAGTGTGCCAGCTGGCTGATGTTTCAACTTCAGTGAAAGTTTGAGTTCCAGTATTCCAGAAGTTACTGAAAATACATAACTTTGGTTTTAAAGAATCTCAATTACTGTAATGTCCAGTAATTTTACAGACAAACGAAACGTCGTGGCAAACTGCGCGGTCGTTTCGGTCAGCATTTGATCATGTTATCGTTCTGGGACTCGGCCGTCTTGGCAGTGGTTATTTGTGTTCAATTGCCGGCCTATGTGATATTCGAGTTCATACAGGTTCGAGCGTTTGTTTGGCGTTTCGATAGTCTGTGTCGACCTTCGTCTCACACGCTGTGTTGTTCTCTAATTGTGATTAAACCGTAGCCGACAGTAAAAATATTACGATGGCATCGTAGATTGTAGTTGTGTATGTAGACGACTGCATGCAATCCAAGCCAACGATCGGCATGGTGAGTGGTTCCCCACAAAGGGTGCATTAACTGCATGACACAGTAATTGCACACATTCTTTCCAGACCCACGGTACAATGTCGATGCCTCTCTATCTGCTGGGCCCTGTCGCATCGGTACTCAAAACATCGGCCGCCTGGCAACTGATTGCTTTATCGCTTGAACGGTGAGGTGCTACACACAGTTGTCACCGTATACCAAGTATAGTAAGCTGTGACTTCAGTTGGGCACAAAGTCGCGTAATGCCATGCCAAAAAGACAGTTCGGCACCTTTTGGCTTCAAAAAAGTTTGTGACACGCGCAACCAACCCACCCATGTACGAAATGCTCGCACGTTTATCACAGCACACCCCGAGAGTTGCGTGCCAAAGTACATACAAATCATGGTGCACACATTTTACTGTCTAAACCCATCGATTCCGTATCTTTTCGATCCAGTGTACTTTTCGGTCCACAGGACTTTTCGGTCAATGTCACCTTTCAGTCCAGGTGCTTTTCGGTCCACAGACATTTCGGTCCAGGTACTTTTCGGACCTTGTACAATTTGGTCCAGGTAGATTTCGGTGGATCGAAAAGCACCTGGACCGAAAGGTGACATGGACCGAAAAGTACGCTGGACCGAAAAGATACGGAATCAACCAATCAAATCTACCGTTTCCAGTCTGTGGTTCGTGTCCCGTCCCCTTCGCAGCCGTCGTGTGGCGCTAATGCCCGTCTGGCACATGTCTGCTGCCATTGCGTTCATCACGTGCATCGCCTACGTGCCGCTGCATTTTCTCGAATACAGGTCTCTTTGGTTTTTATTCACGTTTTTATTTGTATAATTATAACTCGCGAAAATGTCTCAATTTTGTTGTCAGCCTGGTGCCATGCACGACGAAGACCTACGTCACGTTTCAACTACAACGCAGCGGTCGACTGGCAAAATTTGCCCACCAGCTCGGTTAGGCCGCGATTAGATAAATGCGGAATGGCAAATTTCTGCATTCCGCATTCCACATTTATCTGCTCACCTTTGCGGAATTTTGAATTTCTGCAAGTAAATTTATGCTTTTGGTCGGACATCTCAGTTGCTGTTTGCGACGCAACATTTGAGGTCAGCACGCTGGAAGTTAATATCGTCACCCAAACACGCACCATTCCGCAGAGGTGAGCAGATAAACGCGGAATGCGGAATGCAGAATATTACCATTCCGCATTTATCTGCTCACCAATTTCCGCATTCCGCATTTATCTAATCGCAGCCTTAGTGTTTGCTGGCTGCCAGATGTTACACAATGCTCAATGTTATGCATATACATCGTGTCCAACTTATATTGACGACAAAATAAACATTATATGTATTGTTCGTTCGCAGCGCTTCACGTGGTGCCGAGTTTGATCCTCGAGTGTCCAGTGCCATTCTTTATCCTAATTGGCGTGGCAATTCTGACGGCGAAACATGTGCGAACCACAATCAACATGAGACGTCGACGAAGTGAGGCGAACAATGTCCTGAATACCTTGACGACCAACGCTGGTCAAAATGTCCGATTTTTCATTTTCAAGCCTGTTTGCAAGGCATAAACATGATTGTAGTTTGCCTTTGCCCTGCCCAGATCAGCCGCTGTGTGCTTCAGCCGTCCAGCATCCAATCAGGTGGACGACGTCGCGTGTCACTACATCTGCAGATTATGTTGATGGTTGGTTGCATTTGATATAGTCCAACCACCAGCTCATGAGACGCATGTTACGGTTCGACGTGTTTCGAAACTTTTGGAAAACAGCAGAAAGAGAACTCGACCGCGCATAAACATATCCAATTTCTCTTTCTTTTGTGTTCGAAACTTTTCGAAACACGTGGAGCCATAGCGGCCAGCTCATGAGCTGGTGGCCAGACTATACTTCGAGTTGATAATTTAAAATGTTGAACAACTTTAAAAAGTGAGCTTGAAAGCGATAAGCGCGATGTCCACCGGCATTGTCAGACTCTGTCCATCAAAAACGTGCTCTTCAACGTGCCGCTGGCGATGAAAACGTTCGGCGAACTGTGGTGGGAGTTCAACACGATCAAGTGGGATGTGAATGTGCGCTATGTGCAGTGGATGATGTACCTGGATGAGGTGCGTAGAGTACAACTCAGGTCGTCAATGGACAAGGGTCACCTGGACCAGATGTTTGGGACGGTGGAGGCCTAAAGCTTATACGCCCATGCCTTAGCCTAACCCCGAGCCTGAACATAAGCGTAAACCTAATGGCCTTAAACAAAAAAACAGAAGACGGCTGTTTTGTCGCTCCCGCTGTTTTGTCCGTACGTTCAACTCAAGCCATCAAGATGGTATACGGCGCATAATCCAAAGCACGAAGCTGAATGGCAATTATTATTTTCCAATTATTCAGCTGAGCACCGCGTGCGTGATTCTGAACAGCGCGAGCAATTGGCTGATGTTCTGGTGGTCGTCAAGCGAAGATCTGAGCGACTATGGGCACAGTGTTGCTGAGCAGAGCAGTCGCATGTGCCGTATGACAGATAGGGCACACTCTAGTCAGGTATACGTTTATGTGCCGGAGCGTTTTGATACACACAACAACCGGGGCTCGAAATAGAAACTGGAAATTGGCTCAATTGTAGATGTTTCCCAAGTAATTCTCACCAGATAAAAGGCACCGGGGATCTGACTGGAAAATGTTCAACGTTGAGAAACTCTACAGAAGACTCTAGAGTCCCGGTGCAAAGTTTCCGGAACCTATATTACGCCGCGAGCAAGATGTTTCAACACTATTATAGACGGGTAGTACTCCGAATCAACATCAGCACTCGCTGCAGTCAGTGTCCTGGCATCCACCGCGACCACAACGACAGGCCAGCTACTGCTCGGGAAAGGTTGGTCAAATTGCATCTGTGGCTCTTGTATGTCTTATTGAAAATCGGCAGCCGACCTCAAATAAGTTCGTGACCAGTCCTCGTTTCGATCGGTGACTCAGATGCGACGTTGTCATGCCAGAAATGTTGACTAGTGCAAAAATTGTTCAGTTGTCCGGTGAAAACTTCCGCAGTGGTCAAAATTATAGTGGCATAAAATAAACCTCGACCAGTTACCAGACCCCTGTTTTCCATCAAAATACTCTAGCCAACCCTGCAGTTGCCCCTATCGATCGATGACTTGACCATCTTGCGCACTGTCTGGCTGTGCGGCGAGTGGCAGTCTTTCGGTGGCATGTATCTGTCGCGAATCAGTGCGCGCGAAGGACACATGGTCGAAAGCGTGTTCGGTACGACGGACGCAAATACGCTGGACACGATTGGCACGCAGATCAGCCGATTGATATGTGAGCGTGCTTATATTGAACGATCTTGACCAGCGTAAAAGATGTTCCTCAGTCTGTCGTGGAGGAACATACATTTGCGCTAGTCGAAATTAGTCCGCCACACTGTTACAAAATAATGTATAATCCGTCCATCAGCTCATGTCACTTTGTGATGCTGCTGGCCCACTTGTTCCCTTCCTCCACGTTCTAATGAAAGAGAAATTGAGTTTCCGAAAAAAATTATTCTTGCTCCTAAATTGTGGTTTTTATAAAATCGACGTGTTTTATCAATTTTAATTTAATTTAATTTTAAATTTGATCGAATTCAATCTTTTTCGACCCGTTTTATTATTTTTTTAGTTTTTTGCATAATCGGTCGCACTCAATTTCTCGTTCATTAGAACGTGGAGGAAGGGAACAAACCAGCCAGTAGCAACACAAAGTGCCATGAGCTGGTGGACGGACTATACATACGGACCAATCTCTGAGAAGAGCCGGGACTCTTCCCGGTACAGTGTCGGGATACCGGTTTGGAAGAGTATCGGTTGCACTTCGCCCACAAATAGACTCTTCATTTTTTGAAAGAAAATATAACTTGCCCACGTTGCGTGTTAGCCCGCACTTCAAATTCAAGGGTAAAATTAGTGGAATCATTCATGTCAACAACAAAGCCATTGTTTCCAGACGACATACTCCAAATGGACGAGCATACGCGGGCAGCCGATGTCCGCCATCTGCGTGCTCGGATTCGTTACGCTGGTCAAGCGCACTTCAATTTCCATGTCAACATTCGTGCGAGCGAATGGCAGCTGTTCAAAACGTGTCTCAACGATCAAATGCTCGCCAGCGCAGACGCAAAATGGGCTGGCAATCACGATAAGGTTTGATTATTTGATTGTTTTTTTTGGGTGATTTGATTGATTACCCACTTTGATTCTGCAGATCCTCGCAAGCATTGATCGTCTGGCCAATTTCATCATAACCGAAATGAAGTACGGCTACATTTCGCGTTTGAGTCATTCGATAGCGAATGGACAACGATCGCCCATCGCAACATCTTCATGTGTTGAACGAAAATGTTGGCGTTTTAATCGAAATTGATTTCCATCCCTCGCTTCTTCTTATCAGTTCATTTCAAAATCCCTATCACTTCTTTTCAGACCTTCTCCGAAGCAGTCTTGCTGTCACATCTTCGTGAGCTGCTTCTGCTGGTAATCTTCTGTCAGCTTCTATTTTCGTCCTGTGAACTCTGTCCATCTTCACGAAATAAACATGTACGAGACAAGCTTTTTCCTAAGAAAGCGAAAAATAGTGATAGTGAACAAATTTCGGAAAAGTGCTCGCCTGGGAAAAAACGGAAAATATAGAAAAGAAAGGAAGAATTGGAAAAACACGGTCAGAGCAAACCAATTGAAGTTAAGATGCGCGAAAAGTCCAAAAAAATATAAACACAAAATGAAACAGGCACATCAAAACAAAACTACTGACAACATGGATTACGACTCCAATTTCTTCACAGTAAAAGAAGGAAAACAATTTCCCTTTTCCAACTGGGAAGCAAGCAAAAATTTTTTCTCATGTAATGGGACCGAAACGGTTACACTCCTCCACCCACATGCAGGTCTGCTTTCCGCTGACGCCAAGCGCCTCAACCTGACCGCACTGTCCAACAACAGAAAGGGCATTAGTCTCTGTGAAACATCAAGTTCATCTATCCCACCGGATGATCCCTGCGTGCGACCGAGAGCCGCGTCTGATTATGACACAAAACGCTACTCGACAAGACCAATGTAAATATATCTGTATCGATTCGATAATATTTGTTTGTCGTTGAATTGTAGCCTCACCAGCTCCATTTTGTGAATTTCCAGCTCCAAATAGACGAAAATACCGCGAAGTAAATAACCGGGTTGTACATTTCCTAGTAATCACTTGTCGGTTCCTTTGACAGACGGGTTCTAAACGTGATTCTTTCTTAAATCTTGTTCGAAGATCGGGATTTTCAAACGTTTCTGAACTCAGTTTTAAATTGTCTAACATCCATTAAGCTGAAATCATAATAGACTTTGTTAAGCATTGTGCTTAATGCTTAAATCAAGGCATCATGGGCTGTACATGTTGAGCACGACATGGAATGATAGATTGTGTTGGACAGGAAGGTACTCGAAATGAACCTACATGTATCAATATACCGGAACCTGTAGTTATGCGTGTTGCTGCTCTGTGCATTTCCACATTTATTTGTTATTATTATAAGATAGGGCATGGCCGGTGTTTTTTCAAGAATAATTTGATGTTGTCTCAACTTTCCTCATTGTGATCATATGTGTATTGTACATATGTATTTATGTATTGTACGTATTGATACTATATGTATACAAAGCTTATGTATATTTGTCCAAATATAATAATACGATCAAAGCTGCCATTAACCTCAACAGAGTGAATCCCTCTGTATGTGGTGGACCAATGATCAGTTCTCAATATGATGT
>JASAMV010007223.1:0-15191 GCA_030248065.1 Rhynchonema sp. JSB1_4
ATATATGACAAGGGAAGACCAACCTTCTGTTTGTGAATTTGGGGATAAATTTGAAGAGAGTATAAAGAGTTACACCACACTCATGTTGTGTGACAAAAGCAACAAATGACAAATCCACACAACTGCAAATAGGCGAGCAAAGTGCAGTTTGTCGATAGCTTACGTTGATAGCTCAATAACTGCACAGTATACGGTATGGGTGCTCAATATTATAGGTGCAGCCATTGTTATGTTTGGGAACTGTATGAGTCCATTACAACACCATTTTAAACTGAATATAAGCGCCGCAGGCGATTTTTTGAGAATGATGAGCAATAAAACTTTTTCTGAAATTTTTTTTTTACAAAAATTTTTACTTTTTTTTTTAATCTCGTTGGGCACGGCACCCGGGCGCGGCGCTGTAGCCGGGCCGAAGGCACGGGTCCCGACTAGTTCCATGCAAAATGCAAAACATTTCCAGACACCGGAAATATTTCGCGGGAAACGCAAAAGATTACTTGCTCACTCGCAAAAAAGTGTTGATTCTTACACTATAGTGTAAGAAAACTTACACCCAAAGGTGTCGTTTTACATCTATTATCAAAAGTGTAGGAATGCACACCAAGCGGTGTAGGTTTTTTAATAGGGTTTCAAACTACACTACAAAAGTGTAAGTTGTATAATGCATTACAAAAAAACCAGCGCGCGAGGTACACAAAATAGTGTAACAGCAGTGCGCGCGTGGGTTTTGATCCAGCAACAGCAGTTGATCGTTCAATTGTGAGTCCACCGCGTTGTCCGCTCGGCCATCCGATCGTTGACGTCAGTCGTAATAAAGTCCGTGATAATACTAAAGACGCGCGGGCGCATGCGATGTTTTGTGTGCATGCGTGCCTGGCTGCCCAATACAACTAATACATTATAAATATCGCACGTTATCAAGCTGCATGCCTTCAATGCTGCCAAAACGCCAGGAAACAAAATGCGTGTATCAGCAAGGCAATGTTGTCGTTAATTATGTGTTCCGGTGCTTGATTAAAGCTAACTATAACACCGCAACTCTTTCAAAAATACAAAGCAAACATTATTGGACTGAAACGTGCAAAGGAAAACATGACAAAAACACAGCTGTGATTGATGCTCAGAGGAATCAAGAATTTTGTCCCGAGAATGAACAAAATTATGCGATCATATAAGCAAACGGGTGTCTCAGATTAAGCCTGACAGAGACGAATCACCCAACATAACAACCCGCACAAACTGACAAACGATGACCATGTGCAGGTACAACGTACAAGTATTCTATAATATGGTTGGACAACTGCAAGACAAAGGCAATTGTTGCTCATGTGTTTTATTAAGTTGGACACTAATTTTGACCAACGCAAAAGTTTTTTTAATCTAATCTGGAGAACATGCTTTCCGCTGGTCAGAATTAACGCGGCAAGCGAATGGCAAAACACGGTTAAACAAAAATTGTCTTTGCCTTGCTTTTGGCTCCATCCAATAGCGCTTGCATGGAAAATTTATGATTCGGTCCAACGAGGCCAATACCGTGCCACACTTTCTCAGCCGTGCTGTGCAATTTTGCTTTTTTGGTATGTTTTTGTGCCGACAACTAGAAATCTCAGAATTTAGAAACCTCAGTACTTTTATCTTTGAAGCTTGTTGTTCAAATGCAGCCCAGCACAAGAGCAACTCAGGTGCCCAATATGTAATGCGCGAGTAACTTTCTTACACTTTTTGGTGTAAGTTAGGTGTGATACGCCGATAGTGTATGCAATTACACGGATAGTTTACAATCTTACACTAAAGTGTGACATTTGTGCCACACCAGGGCAGTGTAAGATTTCCTACACTTTGGTGTAACTTTGGAAAAGTTACACCATGGCTGGTGCAGGTGACCTACACTTTTTTTACGAGTGAGTGCAAAAAGAATGCGTTTTCCGAATTTAACCTAAGCCCGCCCTATTGGATAACAAAACGTGAGAACAGTCAAGTTGAGGGAAAACTCAGAAATATTTGCAAGCATTGATCTATATCTATGGCATAAACAGAGCGATCAGCACAAAAACCATAGCACTGACGATGCTTGCATGTTTGAGTGTGTCGCGTGCATGATTGCAGTACTCCTCACTGCAGATGCACGTCGTCGTCATGATCGTATCATCTCCATCTCCATTGCCCTCCAATGGCGTGTCACATTTGTTCATTGTGTCGTCTGTCACCGCCGCGCCGCATTTGTACTCATAGTTGTAGCCCTCTGTCAATGATAATTGTAAAGATCCATTTCTCAAACAAAATTATTCCACCAAAAAATGACAAGAAGCGCTCACGGTCGAGCTTATGTTCGATCTTGATGCACGACCCGCCCAAGCACTGTCCGGTTTTGCAGGCCAGCTTGCCGATGCACTTGTAGCAGTTGATTTCGTCTCTCTGCGACGCAACTTTAAAAAAATGAAGGTGATAATGGAGCAAGCTAAAAGTGACACACTTGGAAACGGGGTTCGGAAACACTTCGTAACGCCTAAGGGCTCCACCAGATAGACCCGACACAACATAAATTTTTTCTATGGGTGATATTTTCGAAACGGTGTAAAGGTGAGTTGGGTGTAAAGGTCGGTGTAAGCTGAATCGAAAGCTCGGTCGGTGTCAGCTCGGTGTAAACATGAAACATTGCCTGCTGTTGACATGGAATGTTTCATGTTTACACCGAGCTGACACCGACCGAGCTTTCAACCGAGCTTACACCGACCTTTACACCCAACTGAGCTTTACACCGTTTCGAAAATGCCACCCTGTGTCCATGTTTCGGGTTTTGAAAAAAAACCGAAACACGAAGCATGATACTCGAAAATGTTTCGACTGACTGTATAAATTGTGCACGTCAGCCACAAGTGGTAAGACCGAAACATTTTCGATTATCATGCTTTGTGTTTCGGGTTTCGGGTTTTTTTTTCAAAAACCCGAAACCCGAGACATAGACATAGAAAAAATTTATGTTTCGGGTTTCGGGTCTATCTGGTGGAGCCCTAACATGACCTAATCGACTAAGTTTCTCTGGTCACAGTTCGCAGTACAACAATTGCACTAACCTGTAGATACAGTAACCGCCAAGCAAAGCAGCAAATACAACTGCATGTTTGTCGAGTTGTGAAACGCTTCACTTCAACACTGTTGCAGAAGTCTGCTCGTTATGTTCGCACAATTATTCCGTTTATTCGTATAGTTTAGATTTTATCAGCCTCAGCGTATAATGCTGCCTGGTGCCTATCACCGCGTCCGTAATAACAAAAACAAAGCTTGGTGGGTGTTGGGTAGGTAACGATATGACATTGACCGCATGCTCTGTTGGTAACGTCGTCCGCGAGCACCATAAAGCAAGTGCATGTTGTGGGCCTGCGACGCGCCATGACAACAACGGCGCCCCGCATGCAAACTGTGGTGCGTTTTATTGGCAGCGTAATAATTGAAGTCGATAGCAAGATAGATTGTTTTGGGATGCATGTGCGTGTGCGCCTCACGCATCGTTTTGGTTCAGCTGCGGCCATGTGGTTTTGAGGGGAGGATTAACGGTCGTGCTTGTTTGCTTGTGGTGGGAGGGCTATGGCGTTCAGCCGTATTGCGAGTGAACATATTTTACGAATAATGTGAACAAATGTGTGTTGGATGCAAGCCGAAGCTTAGTCAGATCGTTCAGGAGTCTGGAGGCACGTGAAGGTTCAATACTGGGGTGACGAACAATCGCGGTTGCTAGACACTTGTTGACTTGTTCATTGATGGCAGTAATGTATTTTAGCATGCAGCCTGTGTGTGTTGAGTGCCACGAGCTGGCGGATTGCCTAAATACCAGCAACCCCGCTTTACGATACGACAGAATGTACGGTACTCGCTTTCTGAGAACAACCCGACATTTTTCGATGTATCTTTCATTGACAAACGTCCTTCAAGAACCGCATCAACATTTTGACGGTACAGATCCGATTTATAGGTTGCTGGAGGTTCTTTCTGTGTCTTGCGCCCCATTTTGGAAACTATGCAAAGTAAGGTTGCTGTTGGACTGATATTTAACGAGAATTTGCGCAAATTATATCATGTGTGCGCCTGATCATTTTGGCAGCAACTACGTAGTTGTATTTATACGTTGTTGTTGTTGCACCAGCAGTACGATGTTTGTCAGGTGCGCGTGCGATCGCATTTGCGTTCTTCACATGTTGTTCACCTGGCCGAACTGTCTCTGCTCCAATCAATGCACAGTTGCTGACACACAACTATTTTTGTCTTTATGTCAACAACTGTCCTATACGCAGCGTGGTAATGCATAGTTGTTGACATCCAATTATTTTTGTCTTTTTTGTCTTTATATCAACAACTGTCCTATACGCAGCGTGGTAGTGCATAGTTGTTGACACGAAAGACATTAAAGACAAAAAAGACGTTAAAGACAAAAAAGACATTTATTATTTTTGTCTTTGTCAACAAGTGTCCACATGCGCTGCCACAATCGCTTTGTGTCGCAGCGCTGATTGGTCGTATATGAAACGTAAAAAAGAGAAAATGTTGTCGTTGGCATTTGTTTTCTTTTGGTTTCAATTTCGATCACGGTTACAAGAATGAAAAAAAACCGTACTTCGATACCGCGAAGTCGGTAATACCCCCCCCCCCCCCCCCCCGAAAATTTGGCTCATTTTTGCCCCTTTTTGGAAAAAAATCTCAATAAAAAGGGTATTTTGGCGATTTTTGACGACATGGACCAAAGAATCACTCATTTTATGCCTAAAAACGCCTACCTATTTTAGGCCAAAATTTGCCTATTTCAGGCAAAAAGTGGGGGAGCAGACGTACCCGGAGGGCAGTGTAGTTCCTGGTCCGGCGCGGCGGTTAGTGTACCCAGTGCTGTGGCTGGGGGGGTGGGGGCCTGGGGGGGTCCCCCCCAATGGTACCCTGCCCGCCCCGGCCTGGTACGCTCGCTACCCCCTAGCCCTACCGGCCCCGCTCCGGTACCCTACCCCCATAGTAGTGGCTGGGGGGGTTGGGGGGGTTACCCCCCTCTCAGTACTTACCTACCACAAAACCCGAGGGGGGTTGGGGGGGGGGTTGAGTACTTACCTTACCTCTCACAACTCCAAATCATACCTCTCGCTCTCACAAGCAATTTTATACCTTTTTAAGGCAAAAATCGGTGTTTTTCGACCTGATTTTCCCAAAAATCGCAAACCCACCCACAATACCTATTTTTAGGCGATTTTCGGCGAAAATTTTAAAAAAGTACTATTTTTACCTCAATTTTTGGCCAAAATTGTATCACAAAAACGCGGGCAGCTTGTCGCTCGTCGCACACGAAAACGTAACGCAGACGCAAACTCACAACATCAAGGAGGGCGGGAGTTTGAATGTAATTTTGCAAAAGTGACGTCAAGTGATATAAGTTGAGGGTGGAGGGAGTGGAAAAACTGGATCGAAGTGTCAATGGCCCGGTTTTGGCGCCTTTTATTTTTAAATATGTCAGTTTGGTAGAGAAGATGTTGAGGAACGGGCGCTTTTTTGAATAATTAATTGAAAATTGAATACTACAAAAGGGGAGAAATGTATGGGTTGCATTTACATGTTTTTGTTGACTTTTTATTTTAATGCGGGGGGAAGGCTATGGGTTAGATTTTCAGGCTTTTTTTGTAAATTTGAAGTGTTTGAGAGTGAATTTTTTATTTTGCTGGAGTTGCATTATGGGTGATTCTAAATTTTAATTTTTGTAGTTTTAAAAAGTTCGCGATCGAAAATTTTAAGTTTTATGGACGAAAATGGTCAAATTGGCTCAATTTTTCTCACATGTGCAGTAAAATGCGCATTTTGAGGCTTGTCTTAGCATAGTTTCGACCAGTGTAGTACTTGGTCAGGGTGTTGACGATAGATAGATTGGGACCCGAAATGTGTTGAGGATAGATAGATGACCCAAGTCCGAAATCTGGGGGGGGGTCGACCCAAACTTGTTGACGATAGATAGATGGTGGGGGGGGTCGCCAAAAATCAAGGCATAGTATAGTGCACTAAGTAGGTAATAATGTGTAAATATTAATGAAAATGTACTTAGATGTACTAAATCCGCGCGTAGCGCGCGATTTTTTGCCTATTTGGGACATTTTTGCCGATTTTGAGCCATTTTGAGGCAAAAATACCGTTTTGGGGTCGAAATGTGTTGACGATAGATAGATTGTTCCCAGAATTTGTTGACGATAGATAGATTTGCCCATAAGTGTTGACGATAGATAGATGAAATCAAAAAGTGTTGACGATAGATAGATGAATTTGGGGGGGACCCCCCACCCCCCCCCCAAGTACTACCCTGGTTTCGACCAACCCTTGACTTCTGGACCAGCCCCCAAATCGTGGTATTCGGCTACAGTGGTGTGGCTACCCAGGCGTGCAATCAACCTACTGTACCAGTGGTGTCGTTGGGAAATCAAAAAGTCAGGATACCGGATACCAAAATCCAGAATTTTCGGATACCGGATACCCAAAATGAAAAATCTCGGATACCAGGGGGGTTGCTCCCTAAAATAAAAATCTCGGATACCCAGGGGGGTTGTTCAAATTTAAAAAAGGTCATTTTTAGAGGAAAATCGAGCAAATCGGTGTTGAAAGCGGCAAAAAAATGGTCATATTGGGGGTTATGCTTGCGCCAGCAAGCGATTTTGAGCATTTTGGAGGTAAAAATGGGCGATTTTTAAGGTTTTCGGGAAAATTTAAGGGTAGGATACCCCTGGACAAAAAGTCAGGATACCGGATACCCCTGGGTGAAAAAATCAAGATACCGGATACCGGACACTAGGGGGTATAACCCCCTTCCCCCCCAACGACACCACTGTACTGTACCACCAGAAAGGCCTGCAATCAACCTACCTACTGTACCGGCCGAGCTAGGGGGAACAAAATTTTTTATGTCTAAATTTTGATGAAAATGTGCTCTAAAACGCTAATTTCGCGCGCAGCGCGCGATTTTTTCGCCTATTTGGAGTGAAAAATATCGATTTTATGCCATTTTGAGCCAAAAATAGCAACCTACTGTACCAGCCGGGGGGCGGCGACCTACCTACTGTACCAGGATGGCGCGTCAATCTACCTACCTACTGTACCTGGGGGGGACCACCCCCCACCCCCCCAGCCACACCATTGCTCGGCTAAGCTTTCTTGCGCCGGACCGCTCCAGCTAGCTAGCTTTCTTGCTCAAGTTCGACGGCAAGAAAATGGCCTTTTTTGTTGGTCATTTTTGCTGCAGAATTGTTGAACATTGCTCGGATGCTTAGATCAGTGATGTAGTTGGGGGCAATGGTGTGGCTGGAGAGGGGTGGGGGTCCCCGCCTTTGAAATCGCTATTTTTAGCTGCAATGTTAAGAAGAATGAGAAATTCAATCATAAAGGCAGTCTGCGG
This sequence comes from Rhynchonema sp. JSB1_4, assembly GCA_030248065.1. Classification (NCBI taxonomy): domain Eukaryota; kingdom Metazoa; phylum Nematoda; class Chromadorea; order Monhysterida; family Xyalidae; genus Rhynchonema; species Rhynchonema sp. JSB1_4. The sequence goes on from JASAMV010007223.1 coordinate 7,406, forward strand.
AAGGTTGTCACTCAGCCCCCGAATACCGTGACCCATAGTAGTGGCTGGGGAGGGGTTGGGGGGGTTACCCCCTCTGAGTACTTTCCTACCACAAAACCCGAGGGGGGTTGGGGGGTTGAGTACTTACCTCTCACAACTCCAAATCATACCTCTCACAAGCAATTTTATACCTTTTTAAGGCAAAAATCGGTGTTTTTCGACCTTATTTTCCCAAAAATCGTGCGCTTAGCGCGCAAACCCACAAAACCCGAGTACATTTTCATCAAAATTTAGACATAAAAAATTTTATTCCCCCCCTAGCCCGACCGGTACAGTAGGTAGGTTGATTGCAGGCCTTTCTGGTGGTACAGTACAGTGGTGTCGTTGGGGGGGAAGGGGGTTATACCCCCCTAGTGTCCGGTATCCGGTATCTTGATTTTTTCACCCAGGGGTATCCGGTATCCTGACTTTTTGTCCAGGGGTATCCTACCCTTAAATTTTCCCGAAAACCTTAAAAATCGCCCATTTTTACCTCCAAAATGCTCAAAATCGCTTGCTGGCGCAAGCATAACCCCCAATATGACCATTTTTTGCCGCTTTCAACACCATTTGCTCGATTTTCCTCTAAAAATGACCTTTTTTAAATTTGAACAACCCCCCTGGGTATCCGAGATTTTTATTTTAGGGAGCAACCCCCCTGGTATCCGAGATTTTTCATTTTGGGTATCCGGTATCCGAAAATTCTGGATTTTGGTATCCGGTATCCTGACTTTTTGATTTCCCAACGACACCACTGGACACCCCAAAAAAACCACATACAGTAGGTTGATTGCACGCCTGGGTAGCCACACCACTGTAGCCGAATACCACGATTTGGGGGCTATCGGTCCAGAAGTCAAGGGTTGGTCGAAACCAGGGTAGTACTTGGGGGGGGGGGGTGGGGGGTCCCCCCCAAATTCATCTATCTATCGTCAACACTTTTTGATTTCATCTATCTATCGTCAACACTTATGGGCAAATCTATCTATCGTCAACAAATTCCGGGAACAATCTATCTATCGTCAACACATTTCGACCCCAAAATGGTATTTTTGCCTCAAAATGGCTCAAAATCGGCAAAAATGTCCCAAATAGGCAAAAAATCGCGCGCTACGCGCGGATTTAGTACATCTAAGTACATTTTCATTAATATTTACACATTATTACCTACTTAGTGCACTATACTATGCCTTGATTTTTGGCGACCCCCCCCCCCACCATCTATCTATCGTCAACAAGTTTGGGTCGACCCCCCCCAGATTTCGGACTTGGGTCATCTATCTATCCTCAACACATTTCGGGTCCCAATCTATCTATCGTCAACACCCTGACCAAGTACTACACTGGTCGAAACTATGCTAAGACAAGCCTCAAAATGCGCATTTTACTGCACATGTGAGAAAAATTGAGCCAATTTGACCATTTTCGTCCATAAAACTTAAAATTTTCGATCGCGAACTTTTTAAAACTACAAAAATTAAAATTTAGAATCACCCATAATGCAACTCCAGCAAAATAAAAAATTCACTCTCAAACACTTCAAATTTACAAAAAAAGCCTAAAAATCTAACCCATAGCCTTCCCCCCCGCATTAAAATAAAAAGTCAACAAAAACATGTAAATGCAACCCATACATTTCTCCCCTTTTGTAGTATTCAATTTTCAATTAATTATTCAAAAAAGCGCCCGTTCCTCAACATCTTCTCTACCAAACTGACATATTTAAAAATAAAAGGCGCCAAAACCGGGCCATTGACACTTCGATCCAGTTTTTCCACTCCCTCCACCCTCAACTTATATCACTTGACGTCACTTTTGCAAAATTACATTCAAACTCCCGCCCTCCTTGATGTTGTGAGTTTGCGTCTGCGTTACGTTTTCGTGTGCGACGAGCGACAAGCTGCCCGCGTTTTTGTGATACAATTTTGCCAAAAATTGAGGTAAAAATAGTACTTTTTAAAATTTTCGCCGAAAATCGCCTAAAAATAGGTATTGTGGGTGGGTGTGCGATTTTTGGGAAAATCAGGTCGAAAAACACCGATTTTTGCCTTAAAAAGGTATAAAATTGCTTGTGAGAGCGAGAGGTATGATTTGGAGTTGTGAGAGGTAAGGTAAGTACTCAACCCCCCCCCCCCAACCCCCCTCGGGTTTTGTGGTAGGTAAGTACTGAGAGGGGGGTAACCCCCCCAACCCCCCCAGCCACTACTATGGGGGTAGGGTACCGGAGCGGGGCAGGTAGGGCTAGGGGGTAGCGAGCGTACCAGGCCGGGGCGGGCAGGGTACCATTGGGGGGGACCCCCCCAGGCCCCCCACCCCCCCAGCCACAGCACTGGGTACACTAACCGCCGCGCCGGACCAGGAACTACACTGCCCTCCGGGTACGTCTGCTCCCCCACTTTTTGCCTGAAATAGGCAAATTTTGGCCTAAAATAGGTAGGCGTTTTTAGGCATAAAATGAGTGATTCTTTGGTCCATGTCGTCAAAAATCGCCAAAATACCCTTTTTATTGAGATTTTTTTCCAAAAAGGGGCAAAAATGAGCCAAATTTTCGGGGGGGGGGGGGGGGCTGTATTACCGACTTCGCGGTATCGAAGTACGGTTTTTTTTCATTCTTGTAACCGTGATCGAAATTGAAACCAAAAGAAAACAAATGCCAACGACAACATTTTCTCTTTTTTACGTTTCATATACGACCAATCAGCGCTGCGACACAAAGCGATTGTGGCAGCGCATGTGGACACTTGTTGACAAAGACAAAAATAATAAATGTCTTTTTTGTCTTTAACGTCTTTTTTGTCTTTAATGTCTTTCGTGTCAACAACTATGCACTACCACGCTGCGTATAGGACAGTTGTTGATATAAAGACAAAAAAGACAAAAATAATTGGATGTCAACAACTATGCATTACCACGCTGCGTATAGGACAGTTGTTGACATAAAGACAAAAATAGTTGTGTGTCAGCAACTGTGCATTGATTGGAGCAGAGACAGTTCGGCCAGGTGAACAACATGTGAAGAACGCAAATGCGATCGCACGCGCACCTGACAAACATCGTACTGCTGGTGCAACAACAACAACGTATAAATACAACTACGTAGTTGCTGCCAAAATGATCAGGCGCACACATGATATAATTTGCGCAAATTCTCGTTAAATATCAGTCCAACAGCAACCTTACTTTGCATAGTTTCCAAAATGGGGCGCAAGACACAGAAAGAACCTCCAGCAACCTATAAATCGGATCTGTACCGTCAAAATGTTGATGCGGTTCTTGAAGGACGTTTGTCAATGAAAGATACATCGAAAAATGTCGGGTTGTTCTCAGAAAGCGAGTACCGTACATTCTGTCGTATCGTAAAGCGGGGTTGCTGGTATTTAGGCAATCCGCCAGCTCGTGGCACTCAACACACACAGGCTGCATGCTAAAATACATTACTGCCATCAATGAACAAGTCAACAAGTGTCTAGCAACCGCGATTGTTCGTCACCCCCAGTATTGAACCTTCACGTGCCTCCAGACTCCTGAACGATCTGACTAAGCTTCGGCTTGCATCCAACACACATTTGTTCACATTATTCGTAAAATATGTTCACTCGCAATACGGCTGAACGCCATAGCCCTCCCACCACAAGCAAACAAGCACGACCGTTAATCCTCCCCTCAAAACCACATGGCCGCAGCTGAACCAAAACGATGCGTGAGGCGCACACGCACATGCATCCCAAAACAATCTATCTTGCTATCGACTTCAATTATTACGCTGCCAATAAAACGCACCACAGTTTGCATGCGGGGCGCCGTTGTTGTCATGGCGCGTCGCAGGCCCACAACATGCACTTGCTTTATGGTGCTCGCGGACGACGTTACCAACAGAGCATGCGGTCAATGTCATATCGTTACCTACCCAACACCCACCAAGCTTTGTTTTTGTTATTACGGACGCGGTGATAGGCACCAGGCAGCATTATACGCTGAGGCTGATAAAATCTAAACTATACGAATAAACGGAATAATTGTGCGAACATAACGAGCAGACTTCTGCAACAGTGTTGAAGTGAAGCGTTTCACAACTCGACAAACATGCAGTTGTATTTGCTGCTTTGCTTGGCGGTTACTGTATCTACAGGTTAGTGCAATTGTTGTACTGCGAACTGTGACCAGAGAAACTTAGTCGATTAGGTCATGTTAGGGCTCCACCAGATAGACCCGAAACCCGAAACATAAATTTTTTCTATGTCTATGTCTCGGGTTTCGGGTTTTTGAAAAAAAACCCGAAACCCGAAACACAAAGCATGATAATCGAAAATGTTTCGGTCTTACCACTTGTGGCTGACGTGCACAATTTATACAGTCAGTCGAAACATTTTCGAGTATCATGCTTCGTGTTTCGGTTTTTTTTCAAAACCCGAAACATGGACACAGGGTGGCATTTTCGAAACGGTGTAAAGCTCAGTTGGGTGTAAAGGTCGGTGTAAGCTCGGTTGAAAGCTCGGTCGGTGTCAGCTCGGTGTAAACATGAAACATTCCATGTCAACAGCAGGCAATGTTTCATGTTTACACCGAGCTGACACCGACCGAGCTTTCGATTCAGCTTACACCGACCTTTACACCCAACTCACCTTTACACCGTTTCGAAAATATCACCCATAGAAAAAATTTATGTTGTGTCGGGTCTATCTGGTGGAGCCCTTAGGCGTTACGAAGTGTTTCCGAACCCCGTTTCCAAGTGTGTCACTTTTAGCTTGCTCCATTATCACCTTCATTTTTTTAAAGTTGCGTCGCAGAGAGACGAAATCAACTGCTACAAGTGCATCGGCAAGCTGGCCTGCAAAACCGGACAGTGCTTGGGCGGGTCGTGCATCAAGATCGAACATAAGCTCGACCGTGAGCGCTTCTTGTCATTTTTTGGTGGAATAATTTTGTTTGAGAAATGGATCTTTACAATTATCATTGACAGAGGGCTACAACTATGAGTACAAATGCGGCGCGGCGGTGACAGACGACACAATGAACAAATGTGACACGCCATTGGAGGGCAATGGAGATGGAGATGATACGATCATGACGACGACGTGCATCTGCAGTGAGGAGTACTGCAATCATGCACGCGACACACTCAAACATGCAAGCATCGTCAGTGCTATGGTTTTTGTGCTGATCGCTCTGTTTATGCCATAGATATAGATCAATGCTTGCAAATATTTCTGAGTTTTCCCTCAACTTGACTGTTCTCACGTTTTGTTATCCAATAGGGCGGGCTTAGGTTAAATTCGGAAAACGCATTCTTTTTGCACTCACTCGTAAAAAAAGTGTAGGTCACCTGCACCAGCCATGGTGTAACTTTTCCAAAGTTACACCAAAGTGTAGGAAATCTTACACTGCCCTGGTGTGGCACAAATGTCACACTTTAGTGTAAGATTGTAAACTATCCGTGTAATTGCATACACTATCGGCGTATCACACCTAACTTACACCAAAAAGTGTAAGAAAGTTACTCGCGCATTACATATTGGGCACCTGAGTTGCTCTTGTGCTGGGCTGCATTTGAACAACAAGCTTCAAAGATAAAAGTACTGAGGTTTCTAAATTCTGAGATTTCTAGTTGTCGGCACAAAAACATACCAAAAAAGCAAAATTGCACAGCACGGCTGAGAAAGTGTGGCACGGTATTGGCCTCGTTGGACCGAATCATAAATTTTCCATGCAAGCGCTATTGGATGGAGCCAAAAGCAAGGCAAAGACAATTTTTGTTTAACCGTGTTTTGCCATTCGCTTGCCGCGTTAATTCTGACCAGCGGAAAGCATGTTCTCCAGATTAGATTAAAAAAACTTTTGCGTTGGTCAAAATTAGTGTCCAACTTAATAAAACACATGAGCAACAATTGCCTTTGTCTTGCAGTTGTCCAACCATATTATAGAATACTTGTACGTTGTACCTGCACATGGTCATCGTTTGTCAGTTTGTGCGGGTTGTTATGTTGGGTGATTCGTCTCTGTCAGGCTTAATCTGAGACACCCGTTTGCTTATATGATCGCATAATTTTGTTCATTCTCGGGACAAAATTCTTGATTCCTCTGAGCATCAATCACAGCTGTGTTTTTGTCATGTTTTCCTTTGCACGTTTCAGTCCAATAATGTTTGCTTTGTATTTTTGAAAGAGTTGCGGTGTTATAGTTAGCTTTAATCAAGCACCGGAACACATAATTAACGACAACATTGCCTTGCTGATACACGCATTTTGTTTCCTGGCGTTTTGGCAGCATTGAAGGCATGCAGCTTGATAACGTGCGATATTTATAATGTATTAGTTGTATTGGGCAGCCAGGCACGCATGCACACAAAACATCGCATGCGCCCGCGCGTCTTTAGTATTATCACGGACTTTATTACGACTGACGTCAACGATCGGATGGCCGAGCGGACAACGCGGTGGACTCACAATTGAACGATCAACTGCTGTTGCTGGATCAAAACCCACGCGCGCACTGCTGTTACACTATTTTGTGTACCTCGCGCGCTGGTTTTTTTGTAATGCATTATACAACTTACACTTTTGTAGTGTAGTTTGAAACCCTATTAAAAAACCTACACCGCTTGGTGTGCATTCCTACACTTTTGATAATAGATGTAAAACGACACCTTTGGGTGTAAGTTTTCTTACACTATAGTGTAAGAATCAACACTTTTTTTGCGAGTGAGCAAGTAATCTTTTGCGTTTCCCGGAAATATTTCCGGTGTCTGGAAATGTTTTGCATTTTTGCATGGAACTAGTCGGGACCCGTGCCTTCGGCCCGGCTACAGCGCCGCGCCCGTGCCGTGCCCAGGGTTGGATTAAAAAAAAAGTAAAAATTTTTTTGTAAAAAAAAATTTAAAAAAAAAGTTTTATTGCTCATCATTCTCAAAAAATCGCCTGCGGCGCTTATATTTCAGTTTAAAATGGCGTTGTAATGGACTCATACAGTTCCCAAACATCCCAACAATCGCTGCACGTATAATATAGGACACCCCATACCGTATACTGTGCAGTTATTGAGCTATCGACGTAAGCTATCGACAGACTCCACTTTGCTCGCCTATTTGCAGTTGTGTGGATTTGTCATTTGTTGCTTTTGTCACACAACATGAGTGTGGTGTAACTCTTTATCTCTCTTCAAATTTATCCCCAAATTCACAAACAGAAGGTTGGTCTTCCCTTTGTCATATATGCCCACAGAGTTACCATCGGGCGGGTTCTCAAAGTTATGACCAAATGGGCTAGATCGCAGGTGATCGACATAAACATGCAAGTCAGTGGAGAAGTTCTCTTTAGTGTCCCTCAAAACATACATAAGTAACATGATTTCAGAAATTTCATTTTTCTAGAAACCATTTTTTTGGGGGTCCGGAATAAAAAAAAGTGATTTTTAAAAAAAAAATTTTAAAAAGTTTTTTTTTAAAAAAAAAAGTTCGATAATAAAAAAATTTTTTAATCCAACCCTCGTGCCACCCCCCCCCCCCCGAAGACCCGTTAGCATACCCAAAGCTACTCGTGAAAATTGACCCGTCCGCACCTTCGAGAGAGGGGGCCACACACATACGTCTTCCTGTTTTAGTAGCATAGATTTACTTGTGGGTTCCGGACTCCGCAGTTAACCTACCTAAGTTCGCCCTAACCTAAGCCGTTCTGTTGTGGCTGTTTAGCATGAAAAGTTCGATTGAACAAAAGGTAAGTATCCAGGTACTGATTTGGATTTGACAGTGATAAATTTTGTCGTTTTACTCTGC